>CM021101.1:524717866-524766370 GCA_007115665.2 Sequoiadendron giganteum
ATATATTAACATAATATATATATTTAAATATTATACATAGAATATAATATATTATATTTTATATATAATTCCGTAAGAGATTATCATAAATTATAAATTATATACTGAATTATAAACTATATTGTATATTCTCAACTAGATATATTAAAATAAACTATAAATTGGCAAGGCACCCCCCTTTATTTCATGGAATGAAATAAAGTGCGATAGGACGAGGTCCCCCAAGTCGTCCTAGGCCACCCCGAGTGTAGCTACTCCCTTCGGCAGCTGACCATATTGGCCTTAGGTGTCGAAGGTTTTCTTAGGGTCGGGTGAGTAGTACCCACCGACCATGCCCCTTCGGGACTGACCATAATCGCCTTAGGTCGGTCCCGAAGGGCAGGTGGGGTTGGTCGCGCGCGCTCAAATATGAAGAAATAGAGAGATTGTGATGAAGAAACTAACCAACCATTCCTCTTATTAGATTTTTTAAAATTATATATAAAAAAAATCAGACATCTGATTTGGAAATTGCAATTTTTTAAATCATATATTAAAAACTATATTAGATTTTTTAAAATTATATATTAAAAAATCAGATATCTGATTTGAATCAGATATTCGATATGTCTGACACAAAACCTACTACCTAGGTATTAGCATCAGGATTGCTTTAGAATTTCACTAGGACATGCCAATCCTAAGAAGTCAACACAAAAAATGTGTTTAATAGCTTACCTTGCTTTTCTAGACTTCGCCCATGTGGCTGACGACTTTTTTTTTACCCTAAATTGATGAAACGAAAAGGGTTTTTAGAGGAGATTCTCATCTTTCTACCAATATAAATTATGCTTTACTTTGAATTTAATAAATTATTATTATTCATTTTCTATTTGAATTACGAGTAAAGTTTTGATTAATAGGCTGATTGAAAAACATCTATATCTTTCAAACTGTATCACATTTTTTGAATCCAAAATATGTGTCACATTTTATGCTTCACATACTATAGGATTAAAAAAAAACCTGAATTTGATGAAGTTTTGACCAAGTTAAGGTGGTCAGACATACGATTTTTTTATATGTTTTTAAAGTTCTAATAAAAAATTCATAATTAATTATTTACTTGGAAAAAAATACAAAAATATATGCATCACATCGGGACATGAGTCCTCTACTTATATCTAAAATCTTATAAAAAAATATTATCATTTTATTGTGGTTAAGGTGGTTAGACAGACACCTACTTCTTATTTTTCCCTTGAAATTTAAGTACTACTGCATTGAAATTTCAAATTTTCACCAAATAGATTTTAAAAAAAAAAAGTATATCTAGTAGTTTAGAAACTACATTCAATTTTCTATAGATTCTATTCTTACATATTTTTGAAATAATATAGATAACTTATTCAAATTTTTAAGTCAAGTTTCCTAACTCTGAATTTTCATTGCCACTTAAAGGCCTATTTTTTCCATGATGATCCTGCACATACCCTACACTAAGGAAACTGACCAAGCATTTTTTTAGATTTTCATTCCAAAGTATTTGAAAAAAAATCACCTCATTTACCAGATCAACAATGGAGACAACATTCCCCATATAACCTCTAAATCATAGGAAAACAAGGAGACAATAATTTGTAAAAATAGGTTCACTTGAATTAGATTTCTAGTTATTCTTATTAATGAGTAAAATGATGAAAATTTTGACACATAAAACTAGGTAGGGTAAGAATCTCATCCACGTCTCCTGTAGTGTTCTTTAATCAGCCAGATAACTAGGAATATGAATTCCTCAACTTAGGGATTGGACATCACAACAAGCAGCTATAATCTGTTTAAAGAGCCTCGTTTACTTATCAACCCAAGGACATAGACTTGAAATGGGAGAGCAAAATATATGCACTAACCACCCTTCCAAACATGCATGATCTTCTAAAATGCTAGAACTCTAAATTTTGGAATTACTTTACTGAATAACTTGCTTGGAAATAGAACTGAAAGGTAAAACTACTCTATTTCTAGTGGCTGCAGGAATAGTCAATAGCACTGTATTTCTGTTGGTACAGGAACAGACACATTTAACTTCTATAAAAGCAAGTACAGTTATCCTAATCCTACAAAATGAAAGTATAGGCAATTTCCTAAGTGGGCCCCCTCAGGTCATGCCAAAATAAACAACAGATTAGGTGAAAAGCTTCATAAACTTTATTGATCTAAAGTGAACAAGTACATAGCGCAATCTTTCTTTACTGTATTTCTGATCTGAAAAATGTATTACAATAGCAAGTTCTTCCAGCCCATTCTCTAAAGGAGAATGGGCTATTTATTGAAAGCTAATCCTAACTACTAACCAACCTTCCCTTATAAATCGGGAGGTATTTATTACATCCAACTAACTTAAGTAAAGAGGCGAATGACAATGCAAGGACTAAGTCAAATTGGTTTGGCAGTCTTAAAGCGCCATCACCTTGGATTTCTGGAACATTCTCCCTACTTGGTGGATGAGTGAAAACTGACTCCCCATCTTTTGCTGTTGAACCAGTCTTTATAGATTTGGCCTTCTACTTTTCAAGTGGAATTCGAATTCCTTCCTCCAATCATGGTACCTGCAAAATAACTTGCCATCTTTCTCTGGAGAAGAAGGTTAGCTCAACACGTTCATCTTTAAGACAATTCATTAATTAATTCATTCATTCATTAAGTATTAACTAAGGCAAACATCATTTCAGACATGGCTGCAACAAGGTTTTATGATCACAAAAAGTCATAAAGTATTTATCAAACTAATAAAACATTAAATATAATAATCATGGGACTTTTTATCATAATATAGTCATTATTTTCGAGTTATAAAAAGGTCTATGTTCTATCCCATAATCAGACTGAATGTTTGATTTAGCATAATAAAAATAGAAAAGTATTTATAAAAATATGATCAAAATGCGCCAAAGTATTGGCTCATCACTCCCCTCAACCAACTACTTGTTGGACCCTTCAGCAAGTCTAGCATTCCTTCTTTTAGAAAACTCTCTCAGATTTGCACTCAGCTGTTGTCCACATTCACCAGTCTGGAAACTCTAGAAGTGAGCCTTCATTGCCTCCAGTCTTTGCCATCTGTTATCCTTTGAACTCATGTTATAAGTGTTGTTGTCACCCTGTATAGCCAATAATGGCCATAGGAGAATAGGTGGTTGCATAACCAAGGGCAACCAATCCTCCTTCCTTGTTCTGGCATTTCTCATGTACCTCTCTGCTCTTCAGGTTGCAGCATACAAAGTATTGGGGGGATGTGGCTCTACTTTCTTTAACTGAAATGAAAGGTGCTTCCATCTATTTTGAATATGCAGAGTTGCAGCATTAAAATCATTATTTATGATATGAGAATATTGAGAAAATACCTCTTGCCTTAGAGGCTCAATCAATGGTCTGGCTCTCTCATCTCGCCACAATTTTTTCCAATCAAAATAAATACCCATGCCATTTCAAGATTCATTTCTCACATATAGTGGCATATTCTTTTCATCATGCATATGACTATCAAATTGTTCCCCTCTGTTGATTTCATTGGTGATCCAGGAAATCAAGGTGCTGATATGAATATCACCAACATAACATAAAGGATTTCATTCCTTGTCTTGGGAGACAGCCAAATTGTGCAGATAAAACTCACACAAGAGGTTCCTGATATGCAAAGGTGAGTCTTTGTATGCTTCATAAAACTCCTCAGCAGTATTTAAAGAAGGATTCTTTCCTTTCTAGACTCTAATTAGCTGGAAGTTCAAATACAGCTCTTGGAGATACATTGTGTAGACGGGTGAGGGTGCTCAACATTGCATTAGCTATGGAACGAGCTCTACTACCTGGTTGAGAGTGTCAATTAGATTGGCAATTTCCAGATTCTTATTCTGGATTACTCTTTGTAGTCTCTCAATTTCTAGTGCAGAAGAAGTCTGTTGTTGTTGAAGTTCCTAAAAACATGCCATTCCTATGGAAAAGTTTGTGATATGGAATGGCAGTCTATGATTATAGCACATTGCAGGTGTTTCTTGCACTTCTTCAAGTACATCCTTCTCTTCTTGTTCTTCTTCTTCTTCAATTACTTCTGCATTATGTCATTCTTCAGGGTCATCTTGTCCCAAATCACCATCCTATTGCTAACCTTCCTATGGCTGCTCTTCTGGCTTTTACAACAGAACTTCCTACAATCCAACTAATGAATCCCTCTGCAATTCTTCAGCACTTTGCCCCTCCCCTCAACCAAGACTTTTGAACTACTCTTCAAAAGTTATAGAAAAAAAAAAAAATAGGGAAAACAATGTGTTTATGTAATGTTGTTGAAGTCGAGAGCAATCATGAATTGAGCAAAATATATTTAGGTCATTATTGCAGGAAGGAAAGGTTGTAGGATTATTAATTACAAGTTCAAATATTGGGGGTTCTTGACAACTGACAGAACGAGGCTTATGGTGGCGGTAATAAGGACATGGCAGAAATTTGAGTTATGGAAAAACAAGCTCATGCATGCAGATTAGCCGAAGGAATTGCGACCATATAGGAAACTTATTTGCGCTAATTAATACAAAATTAAATGCAATAAATAAAGCAACTTAAGTGATCTTAAAGTGAAGTGGAGCATACCTAGAGAGAATCGTCGCAATTATCTGATGTGACCTCCTTCTTCATTGCAATACGTGACACGGAGAACGTGGATGATATGGAAAATGACAGGTGGATGATGTGGAAGAGAGAGGGTGAGTATGGATTGTGGATGATGTGATGAAATGGAATGGAATGGGATGGAATGGGGATCTTAAAAGATAACCCCTTTATTATGATTTGTTATGCACTGTTATGCATGGCCTGGGAATTTGAGCCTAGGCTCAATTTCTTTGGCTGGAGGATCACTCTTTTCATGCTCAAGTTCGAATTGTCTTAGAAATGTTTCCTTGTCAATGGGATTAGAATAGAGCTTGAGGCGATGCCCATTGACTAATAGCTTGAACTGGACCTCATCAATGGTTCTTAATTGAATATCATCATTGGTGAATACCTCCTCTATCTCATATGGACCCAACCATCTGGTTTGTAGTTTGCCTGGACTGTCCTTATATCGTGAGTCATAAAGTAGAGCCCAATCTCCTGCCGTGAACTTCTTTTCCTTGATGTATTTATCATGCCACCTTATTCGCTAATTTTGTATCATCTCTGTGTGTTGCAGAGCATTCTTTCGGAGCTCATCCAATGCATTGAGTTGCATGACTCTATCCCTTTGTGCAGTTGTTAAATCCATGTCCATCTCTAATGTTGTTCTCAGAGTCTTATGTTCAAATTCTATTGGCATCACAACTGTTTTACCATACATCATTTCAAAAGGTGTATATCTTGTAGTAGTCTTCCAGGTAGTATGGTAGGCCCATATAGCTTCTAGTAACCTTGCAGCCCAGTCCTTCCTATGCAAATCTACAGTTTTAGTCAAAATGGCCTCTATGTCTCTATTGGTGACCTCAACCTGGCCATTGGCTTGGGGATGATAAGGGGTTGATTTTCTGTGCCTGATGTTATATTCATTGACTAAGGCTGTAATCAAAGTAGAGGTAAACTATGTCCCCTAATCTGTTACTATTTCTCTAGGGACACCAAATCTGGTAAAAATTTCCTCATAGAGGAATTCTGCTACTTTATTATCCCTAGCATGTTTCATAGGTTTAGCTTCTACCCATTTGGTCACATAATCTATACATATAAGGATATAGGACTTACCATTTGAAGGTGGATCAATTGGTCCTACAAAATCCAATCCCCATTTGTCGAAGGGTGTGACAACAACTTGTGGAAACAGAGGCATCTCATTAGATCTAGTTGGTCTTCCCATCCTTTGGCATCTGTCACATCTCTTGGTATATTTGGCTGCATCTCTATGCAGAGTTGGCCAATAATAGCCAATATTTAAAATTTTCATTGATGTCCTTTTGGTAGCAAAATCTCCACCACACGGCTCATCATGGCTTGCATGCAATATATCATAAGTGTCCTCCTTTTGTACACATCTCCTCATAACTTGATCTGGCCCTGTATAAAACATGCAATCTACAATCCAAGAAAAGTTAAAACTTTTTGCTACCAATAATTTCTTTTCCTTAAGGGAGAATTGAGGAGGAGTTCTTCCTGTGGCCAGATAATTTGCTATATCGACATACTATGGGTGAATAACATTGATTGCTAATAGGTGCTCATCAGGAAATGAGTCTTCAATGAGTGCAGAGTCATCTTGCTTTTGAATTCTAGAAAGGAAATCAACAACCACATTCGCCTTACTTGGCTTGTCCACAATTGTAATGTCAAATTTCTGCATCAGCAACAACCACCTTGCCAATCTTCTGGCTATTGAGATTTTGTTCATAAGATATTTGATTGTTGCATGATCGGTGTGGAGAAATATCTGATAACCTATGATGTAATGCTTGAATTTATTGAGGGCATAGATGATTGCCAACATTTCTTTTTCTGTAACAGTGTAGTTTAATTCAGCCCCTTACAGATTTTTGCTTATGTAGTAGAGTGCATGTTCTGTTGAACCACCCTTCTGTCCTAACACAGCTCCAATGGCATAATCCAATGCATCAGTATGAATACGAAATGGAAGTGACCAATCAGGTCCTTTCAAAATAGGTACCTGTGTAAGGGCAACTTTTAAATCAAGGAATGCTTTTTCACACTCCTTTGTCTAAGAAAAATCTGCATCTTTCTTTAGCAGACTGTATAAGTGATGCAGGAGCATCCAGTGGTGTAAGGGCAATCCTACATCACCCAAAAATATATTTACTTTCATTTAGATTTTTTTTGTAGATGTTTTTACATTTTTGGATACCCTTTTCGTCGAAGAAGAATTCCCAACTTTCAGAACTGCTTTTCTGTTTTTTCTGCTCAACTGCTATTTTTAGCAGGTATGAATTTGAAGGCGTGAGGAGACAAAAATTTAAGGGAAGCTTCAGGACATAATAATAAACACTTTGGTGAAAGAATCAGATCAAGAGCATTTCCGGTTCAAAAGTTATTCAAGTTTCAATTTCTGCTTTTTGCCTTATGAAATCTTCGGAGCTAATTTTGAGGTACTTAGAGGCTCCGGATGGGCCTGAAAAATTGGCGGAATACGAAAGTGGTTAGCCTTTAGGCCCCACTTTCCGGCAAGAGATCTTCGCGAGAGCTTTCCGAAAAGGTATTATCATTGAAGATCTGACGGTTAGATCTTGAGTTAGGGCTTCCGAAAGTTGGTGCATAATTTGAATCCCGTTTTTGGCTCCAAACAAAGAAACGGGCTATTTATGGGCGAGTTACTGTTTCTTTTAGGCAGTTTTTTGGGGAAAGAAGATCGCATGCTGCGAATAGGGGAATTTCTGTAGTTTCTTTCTGTAATTTGCATGTATTGCAAAACTCGAGGATTTGAGATCCTCTGCATGTAGGAATTTCATACTTTGAAAATAATAAGATTTGTTAGTTTTTCTGTGTCTCGGGTTGCACCCTCATCAAGTGGTATCAGAGCGGGTTTTCTTGAGCGTGTGGACAGATCGCCGATCGTGAGGCAGTTCGCACCAGGACTGTGGTTGTGGGTTCAAGATATTCAAGATGCCTCCAAGAGTGGCACGTGGTAGGCGAGGTGGTGCCAGAAATGCTGGTGGAAGAGATCCATTAGCGGCTGAGGGTTTCAGAGCCCTCCAGAGACAAATAAATGCATTACAAAGAGAGTTAAGAAGAGGGGTAAACCCGAGAAGGGGAGAAGAAAGTGAGGATGAAGAAGAGGTGGAAGATTCAGATGTAGAAGAGGAAGAAGAAGCTATTGATCAAGATCAAATGCGGCTGATAAGGGCCATTTCGAAGATCGGAAAAAGACCTAGAGTAGAAGTTCCTAGTTTTTCCGGAAGTCTAGACCCAGAAGAGTTGATTGATTGGATCAATGAGTTGGAAGAGTATTTCGAGTATGAAGAAGGAGAGGACCCAGATCGGGTTAAGTTTGCAAAAACAAAGCTAAAGGGCCATGCCAGTATCTGGTGGAAAGAGGTCCAACTAGAAAGAAATAAGAGAGAAAAGGGAAAGATCACCAGATGGGATCGCATGGTGGAGAAACTGAAGAAGTAGTTCATGCCAATGGACTATGAGTTAGATCTATTGAAGAAATTGCAAGGGTTGAAGCAAGGAAGTAGATCTGTGAAAGAATACACAGAAGATTTTCACAAGATGATCATCAGAACGGGACATGCAGAGGCCAACAAGGAGAAGGTAGCCCGTTATCTTAATGGGTTACGGCCGAGCATTCAAGAGGAGTTAAGCCTGGTCAGAATGGCCACCATTGAGGATGCTTACCAATTTTCGCTGAGAGTTGAAGAGAAGCTGAACAAGAGATTTGACAGCAAGCAAAAAGGACGAGGAGGTCAAAGCGGAAGGGGTAGCGGAAGATCTTTTGGAAGCCGAAATGAGGATGAGAAGAAAAATGAAGATGTGGGTACCAGTCGAAGCCAGAGGAATGATAACTTCTACCGCCCACGTGATCAGAATGGTGGTGATCAAAGAGGTAGAGGACGAGGAAGATTTGGGCAAGGACCTGGAAGAGGTGGTTTCAGAGGAACTTGTTTCCGATGTGGTGAAGAAGGGCATCGAGCCTATGAATGTCCACAATACCAAGGAAGGACAGACAAAAGGCCAGAAGGTCGTGCAAGAGTTGCGCATGTAGATGAGGAGGCTCAATCTGAGCATTCAGATGATGCTGAAAGGGGAGAAGCCCTAGTGGTTAGAAGAGCCTTGGTGACTGAAGAGAAGGAGCCAGAACAGAGGAAGAATTTGTTTCACACAAGGTGCAAGTGTGAAGACAAATGTTGTGATGTCATTATTGATGGTGGGAGCACTAATAATCTAGTGTCAGAAGAAATGGTTACAAAGTTGAAGCTGAAGAGGGAAAGGCATCCACATCCATATCGGATTGCCTGGTTGCAGAAAGACCACAAAGTTCTAGTCAATGAGCAGTGCCTGGTGAAGTTCAAGATCGGAAGCTATCGTGATGAGGTACTCTGTGATATCATCCCCATGGATGCATGTCACATGTTGTTGGGAAGGCCGTGGCAGTTTGACAGGCGAGCTGTAC
The DNA here is from genome assembly GCA_007115665.2 of Sequoiadendron giganteum. Classification (NCBI taxonomy): domain Eukaryota; kingdom Viridiplantae; phylum Streptophyta; class Pinopsida; order Cupressales; family Cupressaceae; genus Sequoiadendron; species Sequoiadendron giganteum. Next base: position 524,726,982 of record CM021101.1, read on the forward strand.
ATGATGGCCATGCAAACACTTATTCCCTGATGAAGGGTGGAGTCCGCCATAAGTTGAAACCCCTGAAGAAGGCCGAAGAAAAGGTATGCAGTAGTGCTAGAATTTGTTATGTCGATGGAAGGAAATTTTTAGAAGGCATAAAACATGAGCGTGTGTGTTATGCATTGATTCCTAAAATGGATAAGGAGGGTAGTGAGAAGGTTCCAGTAGAAGTTTCTGGGTTATTGAATGAGTTTCAGGATATTGTTTCTGATAATGTACCTGAGGGTTTACCACCAATGAGGAAGATCAGTCATCAGATTGACTTGATCCCAGGAGCCAGTTTGCCGAATAAGGCAGCTCATAGAATGACTCCTGCAGAAAATGAGGAGTTAAACAGACAAGTTGAGGAGTTGTTGAGAAAGGGTTTGATTCGAGAGAGTTTGAGTCCATGTGCAGTACCTGCAGTACTAGCACCAAAGAAGGATGGGGAGTGGAGGATGTGTACAGACTCTCGGGCCATAAACAAGATAACAATCAAGTATAGATTTCCCCTGCCAAGGATGGATGACCTGATGGACTGTTTGAGTGGAGCTCAGTACTTCACAAAGATTGATCTGAAGAGTGGATATCACCAGATTCGGATTCGAGAGGGAGATGAATGGAAGACCGCCTTCAAGACCAAAGAGGGCCTGTACGAGTGGTTAGTCATGCCTTTTGGGCTAACCAATGCACCGAGCACATTCATGCGGCTCATGAACGAGGTACTGAAAGAGTTCCTAGGAAGCTTTGTTATTGTGTATGTAGATGATATTTTGATATTCAGTAAGTCACTGGATGAGCATATAATGCATATTGGTAGAGTCTTTGAGAAGTTAAGAGAAGAGAAATTGCTGATTAATCTGAAGAAGTGTAGTTTTGTGAAGAAGGAGTTAGTGTACTTGGGGTTTGTTGTCTCGACAGAAGGTCTCAAGATGGACCCAGAGAAGGTGAAGGCTATTCTGGAATGGCCTACCCCAAGAACTACTACTGAGGTGAGGTCTTTCCATGGTTTGGCCAGTTTTTACAGAAAGTTTATTAGAAACTTCAGTAGTATTTGTGCACCCCTAACTGAAACAATGAGAGGGGATAGAAAAGAGTTCAAGTGGAGCACTGGAGCAGCAAGGAGTTTTGATCTATTGAAGCAGAAGGTGACAGAACAACCTATTTTGGCTCTCCCGGATTTCAATAAGGTGTTTCAAGTGGATTGTGATGCCAGTGGTTGTGCCATTGGAGCAGTGTTAAGCCAGGAAGGTAAGCCCATTGCCTATTTCAGTGAAAAGTTAAATGATGCAAAGAGAAAGTACTCTGTATATGACCAAGAATTTTATGCAATAGTTCAAGCATTAAAGAAATGGAGGCATTATTTGTTGCCAAAGGAATTTGTTATGTATACTGATCATCAAGCATTGCAGTACCTGAGTAGTCAGGGAAAATTAAATCAGAGGCATATGAAATGGGTAGAATTTTTGCAGAGTTATACATTTGTTTTAAAGCATAGGAGTGGGAAGTCAAATAGGGTTGCAGATGCCTTAAGTAGGAGGCATACATTGTTGATAGAAATGCAGATTGAGGTGGTTGGGTTCAGTGAACTCAAGACATTGTACCCGAATGATCCTGATTTTGCAGAGGCTTGGAAAGCTTGCAAGGAACCTGTTACAGTTGACAGGACAAAGTGGTTGGATTTCCTAATTCAAGAAGGCATGTTGTTTAAGGGAAGTCAATTATGTATTCCGAGGAGTTCCATGAGGGAGAATCTGATAAAGGAGAAGCACAGTGGAGGAATGGCAGGACATTTTGGTCGGGATAAGACCATTTCCATTATCAGTGAGCATTATTATTGGCCTCAGTTATCACAAGATGTGAAGAAGTTTGTGCAGAGTTGTAGGGTATGTCAAATGGCTAAAGGAGTGAGTCAGAATACAGGGTTGTATCAGCCCTTACCTGTACCAGAGAGGTCGTGGGAGGATATAAGTATGGACTTTGTTCTTGGTTTGCCAAGGACACAGAGAGGGAATGATTCAGTATTTGTGGTGGTTGATAGGTTTTCAAAGATGGTACATTTCATCCCATGCCAGAAGACCCATGATGCAGTCCACATTGCTGACTTGTTCTTCAAAGAGGTGGTGAGGCTACATGGTTTGCCAAAGAGTATAGTCTCAGATCGTGACACAAAATTTGTTGGATACTTTTGGAGGACCTTGTGGAAGAAGTTGAAAACAGAGTTGAAGTTTAGTTCTGCACACCATCCCCAGACTGATGGGCAGACTGAAGTTGTGAACAGGAGTTTGGGTAACCTACTGAGATGCTTGGTAGGAGATAAACCAAAGGGATGGGATTTGATCTTACCCCAGGCAGAATTCGCTTACAACAATTCTGTCAATAGAAGCACTGGTAGATCACCATTCCAGATTGTGTATGGAAGTAGTCCTAGGACTGCTCCAGAATTGAGGAAGATGGACCAAGAGAAGAAGACAAGTGCTGAAGCTGAAGACTTTGCAGAACACATCAAGAATATGCATGAGAAGGTAAAAGAACACATTAACAAGATGAATATGCAGTATAAGGCTAAGGCAGATCAAAAGAGGAGGTATAAGGAGTTTCAGATTGGTGATGAAGTGATGGTCCACTTGAGGAAAGAAAGGTTTCCAGTAGGAACCTATAACAAATTGAAGATGAAGAAGTTCGGTCCCTGTAAAATTTTGAAGAGGCATGATTCAGGGAACGCATATGAGGTAGAGTTGCCGGATGGATTCAACATTTCCCCTGTGTTCAACATTGCAGATTTGATAGAATATCATGAGGGTGGCGCAGAGGAAGTACCAGCAATGGAACAGTGCGGTATTCCAGCACCTACTTCAGAAAAGGAGGAGATTGAAGAAATCTTGGATAGCCGTGTAGGAAGGAGTACCAGAAATAGGCAATATGAAGAATATCTGGTGAAGTGGAAAGGAAGGCCTGTGGAAGATTCATCCTGGTTGTCCAAGGCAGAGGTTGACTGTTTGGGTTTTCCTCAACCATCTGAGAAGTGACGGAGTCACTTTTCAAATTACCCTGGGTGTCTGATGCAGGAGCATCCAGTGGTGTAAGGGCAATCCTACATCACCCAAAAATATATTTACTTTCATTTAGATTTTTTTTGTAGATGTTTTTGCATTTCTGGATACCCTTTTCGTCGAAGAAGAATTCCCAACTTTCAGAACTGCTTTTCTGCTTTTTCTGCTCAACTGCTATTTTTAGCAGGTATGAATTTGAAGGCGTGAGGAGACAAAAATTTAAGGGAAGCTTCAGGACATAATAATAAACACTTTGGTGAAAGAATCAGATCAAGAGCATTTCCGGTTCAAAAGTTATTCAAGTTTCAATTTCTGCTTTTTGCCTTATGAAATCTTCGGAGCTAATTTTGAGGTACTTAGAGGCTCCGGATGGGCCTGAAAAATTGGCGGAATACGAAAGTGGTTAGCCTTTAGGCCCCACTTTTCGGCAAGAGATCTTCGCGAGAGCTTTCCGAAAAGGTATTATCATTGAAGATCTGACGGTTAGATCTTGAGTTAGGGCTTCCGAAAGTTGGTGCATAATTTGAATCCCGTTTTTGGCTCCAAACAAAGAAACGGGCTATTTATGGGCGAGTTACTGTTTCTTTTAGGAGTTTTTTTTGGGGAAAGAAGATCGCATGTTGCGAATAGGGCAATTTCTGTAGTTTCTTTCTATAATTTGCATGTATTGCAAAACTCAAGGATTTGAGATCCTCTGCATGTAGGAATTTCATACTTTGAAAATAATAAGATTTGTTAGTTTTTCTGTGTGATTTTCTGTGTCTCGGGTTGCACCCTCATCAATAAGGGCCCTGATGTTTGGTTGAAGTCCTTGATGAATCTTTTGTAGTATCCAGCATGGCCTAGAAAGCTCATTAATTCTTTTTGCTTGGTAGGAAAGGGTAGATTAGAGATGACCTCATTCTTAGCAGGATCAACCTGTATTCCTGTAGCAGAAATATAGTGACCAAGCACTATTCCCTCCTACATCATCATGAAGCACTTTTGACTATTTAGTGATAGGTTGTGATCTTCACATCTCTATAGTACTTTCTTCAAGTTTTCTTGAGCTTCCTCAAATGTTGCACTATAAGCAGTAAAGTCATCTATATATATTTCCGTGCAATCATATGAGATGTCTGAGAAGATGCTAATGACTACCCTCTGGAAAGTTGCAGGTGCATTACAGAGACCAAAAGGCAAGACTGAGTAGGAAAAATTTCCCCAAGGGTATGTAAAAGTAGTCTTTTCTTGATCCGTAGGAGAAATCTTGATTTGATTGTACCCGTTGAAGCCATCTAAGAATGAGAAGTACTTTTTCCCAGCTAAATTATCTAGAACTTGATCAATGAATGAAAGAGGAAAGTAATCTTTCTTTGTTGCCAAGTTGAGTTCTTTGTAGTCTACACATACCCTCCATTTTCCTCCTTTCTTAGGAACAATAACCAATGGGGAAACCCACTAACTATCTGAAATTGGGTAGATAAAACCAGCATTCAACATTTTCTGCAACTCCTCTTTGACAATTTCTCTCAAAACTGGATTTATTCTTCTTTGAGGCTACGTGACAGGTCTGAACTCACTGTTAATGTATATGCGATGTGTATAGAGTTTGGGGTCTAAACCCTTCATGTCACCATATTCCCAAGCAAAAGCTGACTTATGACTGGTAAGCATTTTAACCATAGATTATTGTTGCTCACTGGTGAGGTTTTTATTGATGCTCAAAGTTTTTCCTGCTGCTACCTCAATTTGGGAGGTTAAATCAACCATAGACACTTCAGGCAGAAATGACATTTCTACCTTGTGGGGTAGCAAGGTGTGTAAGCAGTCAGTTGCTACAGGATAATGAGCTGATGTAGGCGAAAGAAGAATGGTCTATAAGGAACATGGATTTTTTTCACAATCAAAGTATTCGGTACCATAGTTATTCAGCAGGATATTAGATAGTATACCTTCTTCTTCTTCTTGTGCAATGAAAGGCTCTCTGATAATCATCATTAATTTGGCCACAGAGTTGACTTCCTCTTCTTCTCCCAAATCAGGCCAAGTAGCTTCTCCAGACTTAGGTTGGGGCTGGGCTGGAGAATAGAGGGTAAGCTTCTTTGTGTTATACTCATCAGATATTGTCATGTTACTCGATCTACAACCAATGTAAGCATCACCAGTAGCCAACCAAGGCCTTCCTAGTATGATAGGATATCCCCCTAATGATGCCTTTGGAGATAAGACCATAAAGTCAGCAGGGTACTCCCAGGAATCCAAGGTGACTACAAGGTCTTCAACTACCCCATCAAGTTTGACAGTTGAGCTATCAGCAAGCTCCAATATTGTAGATGTAGCCCTTAGGTTTGAAATACTAAGTTTTACAACCAGGTCCTTTGTCATGACATTGATAGCTGCACCAAGGTCTATTAAAGCATTCTTAATTTGCAACCCATTAAAATTGATCTCCACAACAAGGCTTCCTAGATCTGAATATTTTGGGATGGTAAGCTTCCCTAACATTAAGTCAGAGAGTTGGCCTATGACATGGACAGTTTGAGGGTCTTTCTTTTTCCTCCATGGTTTCTTCAAACATGCCTCCTTAATGGATTTTCTATAGATAGGTACCTCTTTGATTGCTTGGAACAAGGGAATTTCCACACATATATGCTTTAGTTGGTCAAGGATGTCAAAAATAGGTTCTTATTTATTCACATTTTCACCTTCCAACCTTTGTGGAAAAGGAGGGGACACTTTATTAGATGCCTTAGGTAATGATGGAATCTGAACTAGCTCATTTGGTTGGGCAAGGTCATTTGTATCCTCATCTTGGTCAACTCCCTCAGATGGCAATTCTGAGATTATGGGAGGAGATGGTGTGGGCAACACAGTTCCTGAATGTAAATTGATATTATTCAAGTTAAGAGCATAGGCATGCTGATGATTAGGATCAGCAAAATAAACTTGTTGTTGTTGTTGCTACGGCTACTGGTTATTTGGATTGGGTGATACTTGAGCAGGTAATTGGGTTGGCTTTGGATTCAGATCTTGATTAGCTATAGGATGTGGCATAATGGACTGTTGTTGGGGTTGTTGCAGGAAACCAGTGGGTGGATTTGACCATTGCTGGCCACCTCTCCATTGGTTAGACTACTGTCAATTTCCTTGCAGAGGCTGCCATTGATTTTACTGTGGTGGTTGCCAATTCCCTTGTGGGGATTGCCAATGATTTTGTTGGGAATTTGGCCAAGGATTATTCCATTGAGGTTGAGAATATGGGCCATAACTTGGAGGGTATTGGTTCTACCATTGATTATTATATGAACCAAAATTTTGCAAGGGGTCCTGAGGCATACCTTGTCTTGGGGCCCATGGCCTGCGCTGAGCAACAAAGAACACTTCCTCCTCTCCTTCAATGGTTTTAAACTCGGTAGGGAGATGCTGCACCTCCAAATTGGCCACTGCTTTGCATCTGTAGTCTTTCTTTCTTTGTCGACAATGGGGGCAATATTTAGTTAACATTGCCTCAGCTTCCTCGTTCTTTCTCCTAGCTTGCATAGTATCCAGTTGAGTAGCTACATCATTGATGATTTCCTACTTGAAGTCAGACAAGAGATTGGTAATCTCCCCTTTAGATACTCCAGAGCCACTCCCTTTTATAGAAGAGGGTCTAAACCCCCTTCCCTTCTTCACAGCTGCTCTGGAATAATTGAGACAGATTTTCTTGATGTCATCCCAATCGCTTTGGGTGACATCACCTCCTGCCATAAGGTCAAGGGCCTCCATGCAGGTATCATTAACTCCTCTTAAGAAGAGAAGTTTTTGAGATTCCTCATTCAGCTCATGATGAGTATTCTTCTACACACTAAACAAGAATCTTGACACATAATCCTCCAAGGTTTCATCCTCCTTTTGTGACATTTTGAAGATGTCATCTCCTCTCATATCATTTCCTCTACAATACTCTTTATATTTACTCAAGAATAGAGTCTTCATTTCATCCCAAGTGTTAGCTACATTACCTCCCAATCCCATGAACCATCTCAAGGCTACCTCTTTAAGAGTGGAGGGAAACAATTTCAGCTTGTGTGCTGAGGTTGTATAATCATAGCTTCTGCAAAGGATGTCGAATTCAAACAAGAAGGTATGAGGGTCCTCAATAATAAGTCCATAGAACTTGGGCAGTAATGAGGCAGGGATGTTCTTGAGGTTATTATTGTCATGTAGGTCAGGGATTGGAAATGGAAAAATAGGATTTTCCATTCTTGGTTGTATCCTTGGATTAGCTCCTGGTTGATGAACTACAAGAGCGAGTGGATTAATTGATTCTATCTCTTCAGATAGGTTAGAGCTTTGTTTAGAGGAAGAAATTGAGGTAACTAAGTCTTGGCCAGCATCCAGATATGGGTCATCTTGGAATAGGTTCGGTTCAATCTCTTCAATATCTATGCTCCGAGGAAGGAATCTTCCAAATTGGTCTCTTCTTCTATGCATACAACAAAAGTAAACTAACTATGGGGATGTTGGAATGCAAAATTCTAAACTAAAAATACTAAGAATGACATCTTAACTCCTTACTAGCATGCCTATAACAGGTCCTTAGGTTGAGACCATCCCCGACAACGACACCAAAAATGTAGTGTTCTTTAATTAGCTAGATAACTAGGAAAATGAATTCCTCAACTTAGGGATTGGACATCACAACAAGCAGCTATAATCTGTTTAAAGAACCTCATTTACTTATCAACCCGAGGACATAGACTTGAAATGGGACAGAAAAATATATGCACTAACCACCCTTGCAGACATGCATGATCTTCTAAAATGCTAGAACTCTAAATTCTAGAATTACTTTACTGAATAACTTGCTTGGAAACAGAACTGAAAGGTAAAACTACTCTGTTTCTAGTGGCTATAGGAACAGTCAACAACACTGTATTTTTGTTGCAGCAAGAACAAACACATTTAAATTCTATAAAAGCAAGTACAGTTATCCTAATCCTACAAAATGAAAGTACAGGCAATTTCCTAAGTGGGCCCCCTCACGTCATGCCAAAATAAACAACAGATTAGGTGGAAAGCTTCATAAACTTTATTGATCTAAAGTGAACAAGTACATAGCACAATCTTTCTTTACTGTATTTCAGATCTGAAAAACGTATTACAATAGCAAATTCTTCCAGCCCATTCTCTGAAGGAGAATGGGCTATTTATTGAAAGCTAATCCTAACTACTAACTAACCTTCCCTTATAAATCAGGAGGTATTTATTACATCCAACTAACTTAAGTAAAGAGGCGAATGACAATGCAAGGACTAAGTCAAATCGGTTTGGCAGTCTTAAAGCGCCATCACCCTAGATTTGTGCAACAATAGAACACCTAGCTTGGATTTTTGGAACATTCTCCCTACTTGGCGGATGAGTGAAAACTGACTCCCCATCTTTCGCTATTGAACTAGTCTTTATATTTTTGGCCTTCTACTTTTCAAGTGGAATTCGAATTCCTTCCTCCAATCGTGGTACCTGCAAAATAAAACGCCTTCTTTCCCTGGAGAAGAAGGTTAGCTCAACATGTTCATCTTTAAGACAATTCATTACTTCATTCATTCATTCATTAAGTATTAACTAAGGCAAACATCGTTTCGGACATGGCTGCAGGAAGGTTTTATGATCACAAAAAGTCATAAAGTATTTATCAGACTAATAAAATATTAAAGATAATAATCATGGGACTTTTTATCATAATATAGTCATTATTTTTGAGTTATAAAAAGGTCTATGTTCTATCCCATAATCAGACTGAATGTTTGATTTAGCATAATAAAAAAAGAAAAGTATTTATAAAAATATGATCAAAATGCACCAAAGTATTGGCTCATCATCTCCTAAAAGAGAATAAAATATTCTCAAATTCCAAGTTACAATGGCATACTAAAATGACCTATTATCTAAGATAAGACATAAGTCAATGCAAGGGACCTATAGCGGTTAATGATATTTCTATTTAAATTCAATTGATTTTTTGACTTCTTCTACAATGAACCTTATTGAAGATGAAATGTGTTGAATATGACAACAATATTTAATAAATATATATAGAATGATATTATAATTAAGATCAAGCTAACACTATTCAAAATTTAACCCTAACCATTTTTTAAATAAACACCTAAAGGTAAAATGGTAAAGAGATAAAAAATGAGCTCAACTATTCTTCAACATGAGTATTTGGTACACAAAGTAGAATGAGTTAGATAATCTCTAGTAATATGGGTCAACAAAGAATTATATAAATACAAGGATTTAACATTTTGAGGGTAATTAATAATTGGACTTCAACATAAATAAAAAACTATTTTTAAGTGGATATTTTAAATATATTCAAATCCACATACAATCCACATATAACAATAAGTAACTATTGATTCATCTAATTCCCACGCTTGAGCTATGGATATTGTAGTGTAGAAAAATGCATACCCTTGCATTTTCACACTTGCTTGGGCCCACCTTGCCTTATTTATCCTTCTTTATGGCTTAATTTGTCATGTTTTATGTCCACAAGCCCTACGAATGACATATTTTTCTAGTTAATCCTGACATTCTATAATGCATATGTGATCTCCAAAATGATTTTGATTGGTGTGTCCCTGATTTTTGGTTGAGACTAAAATGCCACTAAAGGCGTCTTTGTGCCCCCGAGGTCTTGGGACCCTAATTTTGAGGTATCTATTTTGGGCCCCTTTTTGGTGTCTGTGCCCCAAGTTTCATCACTTGAGACTAAGATGCCACCTAGGGTGTCTTAGTCCTCCTTGAGTCATTTTTCGTATTTTACTTCAAATTTTGGCGATATTTAACCTCCTTCATTCATTGAATTCATATGTCATTTTGGTGTGATATGATTTTGGGATATTAAGCATAGATAAGTATAAATACAAGGTTCATTCATTCATTTTCATCCTAGCAACTTCAATATTCATCCCTAAGGAAAATTTATCAGATCAAGAGAATTCAAGAGAAAATCATCAAGCATTTGGAGCCATCATCAAGTTTCAAGCATCATGTCAAAGACTATTCTTGCATTATGTGTGTTGTTGTGCTACCATTTGTGATGTAGGGTTTTCATCTAAGAAAGTGATGCAGGATCATCCAGGTTCAGTGCAATCGACATCACCAAAAAGATTTCGGTTTGATTTTATCATTTTAATTTCCCTTTCATTTTTTTGTGGGTAACTCAATTCTATTTTGAAGGTCATGGCAAAAAGATGAAATGGAATTTTGACAAACATCGTGTCTCTCATCGACATCCAAATTTTTTTATCAGTCAATTGAAATAAATAAATAAATGATTATATTTTTCATGTTTCTTCTGACATAAAGAAATCTGAAAGGCCATTTTGGAATCAGAAGTTATGTGTGGAAGTTGAAGAGACAAGAAGCTTGAGAATTAAAATGGAGTTGGTTAGATAGGAAAAGCATGCCACGAAGAATAAATTGGTGGCTTGGCATCAAGAAGAAAAGAGAATAATATCATCATCAATGCTAGGACAATGAAAACTAACAATCCAAGCTAATGAAATCAAAGTTGAGAAGGGGTGTAGATCACAGATTGGGAAACCTACGCCTAGGTTTAGAGAATTCGATATGAGAATAGGAAAGGAGAGTAATATGAGGTGGAATTTTAATTCAAATCAAGGCTGAATCATTTTTTATAGTGGCTAGCGAGAAAGAGAAAGACTAGCGTAGATGAAGATAACACAAAGAGAACATATTTTTTGATTAATTCATTATTGCATCAAATGTAGGAGGAAAGATATATAAGGCTGCACAAAGAAAATTCCAAGAGGCATAGAATGAAGAATGGTGCTTGTGTAGTATGGAGGCAGTGAATAAAGGCTTTGAAACCAACATTTAAACAGTTGGAGAGGCCACGCGTGGGAGAGAAGGTACATGTATTGAAAACATAAAGAAATTCTGATGAGGTGCATTTGAAGTATAATGAAGGTGTGTGCATTTAAACAAGATGAAAAGAGGTAGTAAATGGAGACCATACCTCATGTGAATGGTAGAGGATGATATAACATGAATAACCTACAAATTGATGAAAGAGTTGAAGAGGATCAGATTGGGGAAAGCTCAAGGGGCTGGGTTAATTGAATTGGAATTGAAAATTGCATTCATAAGTCGATGTCAGCAGAGGAGAACCAATGAGAACCAATGGGTTTGGTCATGTCATGTGTAGGAAGATGAAGAGTTATAATTCTAAGGGAAATGAAGATGTCTATATCTTTGTAACAAATATTTTATGAAATTGAATAAATGAATATTTGTTGAGTGTGTAATTATGCAATTGTAAATTGATCTTTAAATTGACACAAGTTATTGTCAATTTAATGTTAATCATCATTGAGTCTATTGTAATATGAGTTTTTTATGGAATTGGGTGAGTTTTTATTTTTTCTCTGCATCAAATTGGTATCAGAGCTAGAAGACCTTTAGAGTGCAAGGTATGCACCAGGACAAGAGAGTTGTGAGAGAAAGTTTGTTACAGGCATAAAAGAGAGTTTGTAACTTCTATCCTCTAGTAGATGTAAAGTTGGGTAGAAGCTATGGAGTTCTTCCACCAAGAGAAGGTGGGTAGAGGGTAGGTGTGTGAGAGAGAAAGTGTTGTGTGAAGGAAGATTACAACAGACGAAATGGACTCTTTGTGAGAATCAAGGTTTGATTGCAACATGGAACTATTCCAAAGAACAAAATTTGTAGAGACTTAAAGATATCCAACAAAATAGTTGAAACATGGCTCTTATGTTGCTACCTTCTATCTGCTTGAATGTTTTCTTTTCCCAGGAGTATGATGTAGGAGCATCTAGTTCAGTGCAATCGACATCACCAAAAAGAATTTGGTTTGATTTTATCATTTTACTTTCGCTTTCATTTTTTTTGTGGGAAATTCAATTATATTTTGAAGGTCATGGGCGAAAAGATGAAATGGAATTTTGACAAATGCCATATCTCTCATTGACCTCCAAAAATTTTTATCATTCAATTGCAAGAAATAAATAAATGGTTATATTTTTGTGTATCTTCTAACATAGATAAATCTGAAAGGCCATTTTGGAATCATAAGAGTTATGCATGGAAGTTCAAGAGATAAGAAGCTTGAGAATTGAAATGGAGTTGGCCAGATAGGAAAGGCATGCCACAAAGAAGAGATTGGGGGCTTGGCATCAGGAAGAATAGAGAAGAATATCATCATTGATGCCAAGACAATGAAACCTAACAATCCAAGCTAATAAAATGAAAGCTAAGAAGGGGTATAGATCGTAGATTGGGAAACTTACACCTAGGTCTAGAGAATTTGATATGAGAATATAAAAGGAGAGTAATATGAGGTGGAATTTCAATTCAAATCAAGAATGAATCAATTGTATAGTGGCTTGCGAGAAAGAGGAAGGTTGGCACAAATGAAGATAAAGAAGAAAGAACACATTTTTTGATTAATACATAATTGCATCGAATGTAGGAGGAATGATATATAAGGTTGCATGAAGAAAATGCAAGGAGGCATAGAATGAAGAAAAAATCTTGTGTAGTATGCATACGGTGAATAAAGGCTTTGAAACTAGCATTTAAACAGTTGGAGAGGTCACACGTGGGAGAGAAGGAACATATATTGAAAACATAAAGAAATGTTGATGAGGTGTAAATCCTAACAAAGGTGTGTGTATATACACAATGGGAGTAAGGGGTAGTAAACAAAGACCATACCTCATGTGAATGACAAAGGATGATAGAATGTGAAGAACCTGTGAATTAATGAAAGATTTGAATAGGAGCATATTGGTGAAAGCTTGAGGGGTCGGGTCAATTGAATTGGCATTTAAAATTTCATTCATAAGTTGATATAAGTAGAGGAGAACCAGTGAGAACCAGTGGGTGTGGTCATGTGACATGTAGGAAGATGAAGAGTTATAATTCTTAGGTAAATAAAGTTGTTTGTATCTTTCTAACAAATCTTTTAAAAAAATTGAATAAATAAATATTTGTTGAGTGTCTAATTATGCAAATGAAAATTGATCTTTAAATTGACACAAGTTATTGTCAATTTTATGTTAATCATCATTGAGTCTATTGTAATATGAGTTTTGTATGGAATTGGGCGAGTTTTTGGTTTTTCTCGGCATCAACAAGCAAGTAATTCAAGATCCATCAAGAATTTCAAGATCCATGTCCATTGTAGCCATTACACACAAGTTTACAACATTTGCAAGGGCTTGGTGAGGTGTAGCATTGCATGTTGTTCATTAACCATTTCCTTCATCATTTCTATTTCATTTCAAGGTCTAATTACCAACAAGGGGTTTGACCAAGGAAAACCCCTATTCACTAACAATCAACAAGTTTTTCCATCTTGTCCATTTGTGTTTGTAGATCTAGGTTGAGGACTTGGAGATCACTTGAAGTGCAAAGTTGTCACAGTTGCAAAGTTGAATTGCAAAGTTGTCATCTTCAAGAAAACTCACCTACAGGTTAGATCCGACTGTTTTAGAACCCAAGATCCAAGAGGAAGGCATTGCAGATCTAGAAGCTTAGGACCACATTCACAATTTTCAAAAATTCAGATAAGAACTAGGATGAGAGAAAAGGTGTCCTAGTCCTCCAAGTGGAATCTTTTAGAGCTTTTTTAGGATTTTGTTTTGTCATCCAAATATTGTGTGTTTGCCTCGAAAAACAACAAGAAGACTAAGACGGTAACAAGGGTGTCTCATTCTTGCAAGGGATATTTTTACAGTCTCTTTGTATTTCTAGAATCCTATTTGCATATTTAGGTTTCCTAGGTACACATACCCTAACTTGGAGTTGTTCATTTTCAGTATTTATAAGCTTCAATTGGCTTATTTTAAGTGTTTTGTATATCATAGAGTGTTTTCAAATATTGTCTTTTCCAAGCATTTTCTTAGTGGTGAACCCCTTAATTTGAAAGAACCCCCCCTCCTAAGTCCTTCTAGTTGTGTATTGAATCACCTTCAAAGCTTAATAGTCAATCCTATTAGGGTTCCTAGGACATATTTGAATGACAGATAAAATAGGAAGAAAATCCCCCTTTCCCATTTTACCTATTGTTCAGATATAAATAACTCAATCATGTTGTATTTCACACAACCTATAACATTTTCCTTTAGAAAATATTGAATACCCTTTTTGGTTTCTTGAATCTAGACTTCTCGAATTTCTATAGTCTTGATTATTCACTTTTGGTTTTGAGTTGTATTTTGGGCCTTAACACTAGTTGTTGAGAAATTGTTGGCTTATATTTTTATGATTTCAAAGTCGTAAAATATTGATTCTTATTTTCAGTGATTATTCATGCTTCTCTTCTTGGATTTTTTTTTAATCATTTTGAATAAATCATTTGATCTTATCCTTGGCACCATGTATTTGTATTATATTGCATGTTTTTGTAAGTATTTTCTAATTAGAGGAAGGTCAAGAGTCATGTATTCTATTAAGATTATCCTAAGGTGTGTTGGCAATATGTGTTGTCATCAAGGTCAACTTGATGTCTAGCAATATGTGTTGTCCTTGTTGATGTCAACTTAATGACAATGTCATATTTGTATCTAGTAATGGACTGATGGTGTGAGACTAGCATTAGAGAGAGATGGTTTGACATGGATGAAGACATGGGTTCAACCAATGTCTGAGGCAATTTAGTCTGAAAGACCTAGTAGATGTATTCATAATAGTATGACAGTTTGAAAGTATGATATGTATATGATTAAGCTTGTAATACATTGGTTCATGATTTGGTTGATAAGTATTTAAGTCACATTGAATGATTTACACATGTTCGAGGAGTTGGATGAATGAAAATTTAGTCTAGATACATATTTGTACAATTGGGAAAAGTTGTTTAAGGCATAGACGACATATTTTCCTAAGTTATTGATTTTATATTTTGGTCTACGCTCTACTACATTGCATGATCTGGTTGTGTAGTTTTGAAGTTATGTTTGGTAGTTAGAAAAGAGATTATTTCTAAAATTTCATGTCATAAAAGCTTCTACAACAAGAGTTATATGTAACAGTTCTCCAGATAGTAGAATAATAGAGTTATGTGTCTCAAATGTTCTCTAGATTGCTCCAAATTCCTCTAGAGTGATATATGGTTGTGCAGACTTGGGTACATGTTCACTAACTCATGGCACTGTTTTGCCAAGTCGGGCCCTCATGAAGGCGACACCGCTCATGGTCATTTCCACCGTGATGGAATGAAAGAGAGGGCGACAACATTTGTATTGGTGGAACCCGCACAAAGGAAAGCATGTGGGTAACTCTCGCGGGGATGACATCTAAGATCGTCATGAATGAATGGTAAGGGAGGGGGCAGATCCCACAAGAAAAAAGTCTGCGGGTGTTGGAGAGTGGAATGTTGAGGTGAAGAGGTCATTAAGGCAGTGGTGTGAAGCATATGGAGGTCTGCATAATGGCCTCCATAGTATAGTGCTACGTAAACAAGATGGTGACGACCTTCCATTCATTCATTACTATCCTCATCCAACTTGTCCCACATCCTCAGCATATAATAATATTTTGTTCAAGACTCGAAGGCCACAAATGATAAAAATCGTTGTGCACACGCAAATTAAATATTCAACATAAGGCCACCCCAGTAGCATTATAATTTTATCGGCTCTCCTCACTCTCCATGTTCATTGCTCACATGAGATGGGTTTTAATCCACTCGGGATCACAACGATCGATCACATGGCTGGAAAATAATTCAAAAACAATGGTTGCTACATTCTCTAAGTGGCACGTGGGGACATGGGATGATGTAGATGACCGCACAAAGAGAACCTAAAAATCCCACACATCCATCATTCTGGTATAAATTCATCGTTCATAAAACATGTTCCCATGCTCAGAAGATGGAAGGTCCCGTTCTGTTGAGGAAACTAGTACTGCGGGTGACGACTTGGGGAAAGCCATCCAAATGACACTACAAGCAATGGAGCCCACATGGTTGGAGTTTGTATGTGGGAGATGACCCAAGCTGGACCAAAATGGCAGCCAAGAGGCTTGCAGAGCCCACATACTCGTTTAATATGGAGGATAGCTTGACTTTCATTATCTAGGTACAGATAATTCACGACCTCTTCTCCTCCTCCTAGATACCTGTCCATGCATTTATATTTCAAGGCTTGGAGCAACGAATTATTAAGTAGATTGATGTTGAGGCTTTCAAAGTTCTTTATTTTAAATCCTCATATTATATCCATCTGATCAAGCAGTTCTTCAAACCACTTCTTCACGATTATAAACCAACAAGGAAGCCGCTATCGTGGGTAACTTTATCCTGCCACCTTGAATTATCCTTCTCATGAGTGGTCGATCAATTATTTAGAATAATAATGGTGAAGCTTCAAAGTATCAACGTAGGAATAGACAGTGAATTGATGGAAGAGTAGGTACATGCCATAATCAAAATCCTTTTGAAGACTAGACGCTTTAAAATTAATTCAGTCAACTTTACTGGTGTGCACTCCAAGTCTCGCCCAATCGGCCTGCTTCATGTACCCACTACCGCCAACCTATGATGAATGAGATGAAGAGTGGAATATCTATGAATAATATGATGCAAAATTCCATTAGGTCAATGCCATCCATGGGATGAATGAATGCAGGCGTCTGGTATGTGAGTGTCATGAGAGAACAAGCTCCGGAGTGTGGGGACCCGCCATGAAAAGGGCATAGAATAGTGAATGCGGTAGCCACAGAGATAAAGTTGTCTGGGGATCAATGCTAGGAGCGTCGGTCCCCGCAGTCGAATTCTAAAAAAAATCATATGCAAAGGATCATTGGAGCGATAAGTGCTACATTGGTGAATTCGTGGCCCCCACACCCTTGTATAGAGCTTCATTTCACTTAATGATGTATAGTGATGCCTTGTTGGTTTAATTACCTTACTCACTTCCCTGCCCCCTACAAGAGCCTAACCTCTTTATCCCATAATTTTCCTTTTGATTCCTAGAAAGTGGACCTTAGGCGATTTGATATAAACCACCAAACGATGGGTGTGAAGACATCGCTTAAGAATCCATTGCTTGCAACACGAGAGAATGGCATGTGGGTAGGCTATGCAAGAATGCCTCCTTGAGGATGTGGGAAGTCGAATGCGGATGGGTGCATGTGCATGGACGTTCGGGGAAAGTTGTCGAAGGAACAACAAGAGATAGGTGGAGGCCCGCATTGCGACCTCCGCATAGATGATTGTCGTTGGTGCCCATCTTGAATGCCGTCATTTGTGATGTGAAAATATCTGGTGTACGGAGCTATCCCTCCTAATAATCAACATTATCTCAGAACTCCTTTTTTACACTTACTGCATGATCACCCTGATATTACGCCTAGATACGGTGATGCGAAAGGGAGAGGCAAGCACGTCAGCGATGGAAAAGTCATTAGGGAAAATCGTTATAACCAGAGAGGTAGCCTATGACCTCCGTAACAAAGAAATCCAATAAGACCCAACATGGAGAACCGATTCGAAGATGTTTCTAAGAGTGTAATTTGGGAATAGTCGAGCGAGTGATGGCCATGGTATCATCAAAGCCCGCAGTAAATAAGTGAATGTGGGTGAATCGTACGGGTACGCTGCGTATGAGTTTTATTTTGCAATGGTGATATGATGGAGACGGTTGCCACAGGAAGCCTGCAAGAGGATGACGACGTTGGTGGATTCCGGGTCGACAAAGTAGGAAAGTAGCAAAGCTACGCTGTCATAAAATGGCGTCGAGGTGATGGACTCCCGCAAGTGGAGGTCTGCGAGGGTAGACCCGTCGCAAAGCTCTGACTCGAGAATTTACCCGTGGACCTAAGGTTTCATTGTGAGGAAATGGTATATGTGGGGTCCACCCTGTGGGTGGATGTTGAGGCTTGGCTTCAGGCAAATGATGAAATGCAATTCCGAACAAGAAGAGGAGACCTAAAAATGCGGGTGTGCGAGGCTCAACGGATACCAGGGCAAAAAGCTAAGGGAAACCCATAGGACCTAGCTTGCAAAGGAAAATGACTTGGTGTAATTGAGGCGGGTGAATCAGGCGTAAGGTGATTTAATTGTTCTAAGGCTTGTGACCAATTTGAACCTAGAAACAAGGGTGCATAAAGAGAGATAGGTGCAAAACAACCTGTCAGGAGTGAAAGAAAAGGGATCCCTACCTTAGGTAGGGTGTGTGTGCAAAACATGCACAACATACAAAATCATCAAAAACCTTTTTTTTATTGGAACATGTGCAAAACCAGGAGAATATGTACAATGTGGGTCTTGATTTCATGGGTATATTGAGTAATTTACCATTTTTAGAGCGAGCCACAATGCACACACATTATAATGCACTCGTGTTATAACGTGCTTGTGTTATAATGTGAGCGTGTAATTTTTTGCTAAAAGAATGGTCATATCTCTACCACTTGAAAATGCTTTCACATTATGATAAAGTTTATTTTTTATAGGTTTATTTTCTCTCTTTTTCTCTTTATCCACTACCCTCAACCCACAAACCTTAATCCCTCTACCCTTAAACGCTCAACTCTCTACCCTCAACCATAAAACCTATACCCTCAAACCCTAAACCCTCTACCCTCAACCCTAAACCCTTAAACCTTTACCTCTCTACCATCAACCCTAATCCCTCAACCCTATACCATCAACCCAATACCCTAAACCATCAACCGTAAAGGTCCTCAACCCTATACCCTCAATTCTCAACCCTCTACCCTCTACCCTTTACATCTCTCTCACTGCCTCCCTCTCTCTCTATCAATTCTCTCCCTCCTACACCCTCTCCCTCTCTCAAGTCTCTTTGTCACTCCCTCAACCCATATATCCTCTACCCTATACATTGGACCCTCAACCATAATCCTTCAACCACGTACCCTCAAACCTATACCATAAACCCTTAATCCCTCTACCCTCAAACCTTAAACTCTCTACACTAATCCCTCAACCCTCAACCCTTAAACACTAATCCCTCAACCACTATAACCTCCCTCTCTCTCTCAATTCTCTCCCTCCTACCCCCTCTCCCTCTCTCACTCACTCACTCCTATCTTTGTCCCCTCTACCCTAAACCCTAAACCCTCTACCCTCAACCCTAAACACTCTACCCTCTACCCTCAACCAAATTTACTTAATCCCTCTACCCTTAAACTCTCAACCCTCAACCCTCAACCCTATTTACCCTCAAACCCTAAACCCTCTACCCTCAACCCTAAACCCTCAACCCTAAACCTTTATACCCAAAACCATCAAACCTTCTACCCTCTACCCTCAACCATAATCCCTCAACTCAATAGCCTAACCCATCAACCCTAAAGGTCCTCAACTCTATACCCTCAATTCTCAACCTTCTACCCTCTACCCTCTTTATCTCTCCCACTCCCTCTCTCCCTCGCTCTCTCAATTCTCTCCCTCCTACCCCCTCTCCCCCTCTCAAGTCTCTATCTTAATCCCTCAACCCTTATACCCTCTACCTGCTACATTGGACCCTCAACCCTAATCCTTCAACCAAGTACCCTGAAACCTATACCCTAAACCACTAATACCTCCATCCTTCAACCCTCAACACTCTACCCTCAACCCTAAACCCTAAAACCTATACCATCAAACCCTAAACTATCCAACATAATCCCTCAACCCTCTTGACCCCTTATCCCTCAACCCTCAACCCTTAAACCATAATCCCTCAACTCTTATGCCCTCCCTCTCTCTCCCAATCATCTCCCTCCTACCCCCTCTCCCTCTCTCAAATCTCTCTCTCTCCCCAACACCCTAAATCCTCTACCCTCAACCCCAAATCCTCAACCCTAAATCCTTAAACTCTAAACCCTCTACCCTCTACCCTCAACCCAAAACCTTTAATCCCTCTACCTTTAAACCCTCAACCATCTACCCTCAACCCTGTTTACCCCAAAACCTATACCCTCCAATCCTAAACCCTCTACCCTCAACCCTAAACCTTTAAACCTTCTACCATCTACCCTCAACCCTAATCCCTCAACCCTATACCATCAACCCAATATTATTAAACCATCAACCCTAAAGGTCATCAACCAGGCTATACCCTATACCCTCAATTCTCAACCCTCTACCTTCTATATCTCTCCCACTCCCTCTCTCTCTCTCTCTCAATTCTCTCCCTCCTAGCCCCTCTCCCTCTCTCAAGTCTCTCTCTCTCACTCCCTCAACCCCTATAACCTCTACCCTATAAATTGGATCCTCAACCCTAATCCTTCAACCACATACACTCATACCTATACCCTAAAATCTATAATCTCAAACCCTAAACTCTCTACTCTAATCCCTAAACCCTCTTGACCCTTAATCGGTCAAACCTCAACACTCAACGCTCAACCCTTAATCCTTAGTCCCTCAACCTCTATACCCTCCAACTTTCTCTCTCAATTATCTCCCTAATTACCCCTCTCCCTCTCTCAATTCTTTCTCTCCCTCACTCACTCCTTCTATCTCTCTCCCCTCTACCCTAAACCCTAAACCCACTACCCTCAACCCTATACCCTCAACCCTAAACCCTACACCCTCTACCCTCTACCCTCAACCCAAAACCCTTAATCCCTCTACCCTTAAACCATCAACCCTCACCTTCAATCCTATTTACCATAAAACATATACCCTCAAACCCTAAACCCTCTACCCTAAACCGACAACCCTAAACCCTTAAACCTTTTGTAACTATGTGTAAATTTCAAGGTTAGTCTTAAATCAAAAATAGAAATAAAACCCTAGTATTAATATGAAGAAAAATGGAGGAAATAAAGAAAAATAAAGGAACAATATTACCAAATATCTTCAAGACCTCCATAGCCCTTCTCCATTTGCTGAAATATTATGTTGTTTTCCCTCAAATTTGTGTGAGCAAGGATACCTACAACATGACCTAGCAAATATTGAAGGATTCCATGAAAATGCAAGTGAAAACTAAAGCCTATATGCTATAGAAAAACCTGCAAAAGACAATGTTAGACTAAAAGCATGAATTCAAGATGTGCAAGATGCAAGATGTCAAGAGCTTGAGAGATGAAGTCTAGATGTCAAAATGGGTGTAAATTTTCCAGTTTATAGTAATGCCAATTTTAGATGGAGGGACAAGATTGAAAGTTGACAAAAGCCCTAAGATCAATGGCCATAAATGCATGTGACAATCCCTAATAAGGGTTAGGGAAACATTAGGGTAAAATTTGAAATGGAGGGTTATGATTTGATTTTAGAAAAATCAAATCAATGGTGGAGAATGCATGTCACAAGAAGAGGTGGCACAAAAAAAGAGGAAAGTGGGGTATTAAAATAGAAATTTAAAATTAATTCCCACAAGAGGTGATGTGGCCTTCTAAATTAAAATTTAATTTAATTCAAAAGTGGTGGGACCATGTGACAGTAAATAATAGTTTAAAATTATTTACTTGGAAAGAGGGAAATTTAAATAAATAATTTTATTTAAATTTGGAGGAAAATCCAATAGGACAATTAAATAATTAATTTTAATTATTTAATTGTGGAGGAAATAAACCAATAATTAAATAAATTATGGGGGGATTTATTTAATTATGAGTAGACATTAGAATTTGAGATGTATTCAAATAAATAGATATATTTTATTTATTTAAATAATCAGGAAAATAAAATTAATAATTTATTTAATTATAGAGGACATTAGAAATTAGTGGCGTATTTAAATAAAAATAAATATGATTTATTTATTTAAATAGTTAGGAAGAATAGAAGATGTGAATTAATTCAATCATTAAGAATTATTTAATTAATAGATGAATTTGGATAGGACATAATCAAATATTTTAATTATGGTTTAGAAGAATTACGGAGAAAATCGAGTTCGCGAGCCTAGGTCAATTTTATGTGTCTACATTTTGCCACTCTTTGTCATAATAAAATTTATCATGTTATGGAAAAGAAAAATAAGTCTAAAACATGCCCCAACAAATGTACAGAGTGCCTATACCCCTCAGGAAATTTTAGGAATTTTGGCCCGAGGTCAGAAAAATTAGGAAAATGTTTCGATAAGTCAATTTGATGACCGAAAAATCAATGGAACGATCAGTTTCAAAATTGGATGATGTTAAGGCGATAAAAAGGTTGGTAAAAGGTGGTCAAAGGAGCCTACAATAATAAATCTAAGGGTAAAACCCTATTTTTCAACCTATAAATAGGTTTGAAAAGGTAAAATACATGTCATTTTCACTTTTTTCTTTTAAAATTTTGGAGAGCATGGAGCGAGGAGAGGCTGTAGCAAGATGATGATTCCAGTCACAAAGAACCACGATTACCAGGTCTAGACATTCTGACAGCTAGAGGGAATAGAGGAACTGGTAAGTACCCCTTTCTCACTTTGTCATTTCTCATTTTTTCGTGCATTTATTAGGGTTTTAGGGTAGGTAACCAAATGCATTAGGTAACCAAATGCATTGCAATGCATATGCATTCATGTAAGCTGCAGTATCCATCACGTTGCGTGCATTTGATGCGTTGCAACAAAAATGCGAGGGATAGGGTAGGTTTAGGTTTAAAATAATGGAAATGCAAGGGTTTGCAAACACCAAAATGCAATGCAATCGCCAAGTTTCACGATGGAATCATCAAATTGCGACACATATGTCGTACCTCATGACACAAACATTATGAAATGACACAATTGACTTGTGGAATGATGCAAGCATTATAGAGTGTCACAAAGGTGAGGTCAAATGACGTAATCACTGAGTCGTGACACATGTGAAAGATGTAATGATATATATGACTTGGAGTGACACAAGTGAAGTCAACACAACGTATTTGACCTAGCTTAGACTCAATTTTCTTATGTATGTTTGACTAGATAGATGGTTATGATTCTTTACAAAGATGTTCAATATGTGCTAACTCCCGTTTTTGCATGTGCAGAAATGACTAGTACCCATTTATACATGTGAGTTCAAATCGGCTACATATTCCTTCAGAGATCAACTACAGGACAATGAGAAACAATGATTGATGCACCTGGAACTGTACTATGATACCTACATGCTCATTATTCGGGAAAATAGGGGACTTTTGACAACATTGCGCAAGAGGTGGCATTTAGAGACTTGTTCATTCAACATGTAGATAGGAGAGGCCACCATCACATTGGAAGATGTCTACAAGATACTGTGGATTCTTATATGAGGGGAGTGAGTGGTATATGATCCCCACAAAGGATGCAAGGCCATGAAAAAATATTATGAGGAAGTGGACGATGTTGGCCTAGGCATTCAGGGTTATGAGATTAGATGGGAGTTTGTGGCCGAGCATTATGCTTAATGGGATGCCATGTTATTCACATTGATTTTCAGAGTCCTCATTCCTAATCGCCACGGGTATGGATTTCCTATCAGATGGGGTGATGTATTGGTCAGGATGCACCAAGACAAGACACTATTTTCTTGGGGGCTATGTTTTCTTGGTATGCTCTATCACCAGCTACATGAGGTATCCTATCAGGAGGGACAAATTATTAGTTGTGGGACTACCTTATTCATGATCTGGGCTTGGGAGGACATTCTTGTCTTCCATCCACCAGTTCAGATTTAGTAGTTGGGTGAGGGTATGCCCTATGTTTACTTGTATGTAGGATCAATGACATAGACTTGAGTGGGGGACACTGGGTACTGGCGCCACAAGATTGATACCTTGATGAGTTTTTTTTGGAGGCCTTATAGAGACTATGCATAGTGGTCGGGGGAGGATGAGCATCTAACATTTTGTCAGCAATTTAGATATTTTATTGGGAGGACAGTTCAAAACCAACACATCATTGAGATATACCTGCCTCAATGGTTACTTCATCAATTTGGAGAGTATTAGGGTGTGCCTGTGGGGATAGTTGAGTATGCGAGATTTTCATGAGAGACCCTATGGGGTCCACCTATAATAGTTCCTCTAGAAGAGTAGAAAATCGATGAGTTAGTGGCACATCACTGGTGATGGATTGGGGGTCTAGTGCACGTAGGGACTATGTCATAGTATGATTCCTAGTGGCAGGTGCATACGCCTATACCACTCATAGATCCAGATGGTCCAACATCGCTTGATGGAGAATTAGTGATACCGTAGGTGTAATGGGGAGGACGTGGAGGGAGAGATGGTGGCAAGGATGGTGGTCGAGGAGATGGGGGAAAAGGCAAGGACGTAGGGTGGGGAGATGGTGGGAGAGGTGGCGGATATGGAGGAGGTGGAAGGGGAGGAGATGATGGCAAGGATGGTAGGGGTGGTTAGAGGAGGTGAGGAGGGGATGGCAGGAGGAGACAAATGAGGTGAGTGTGGTAGTGGGTAGGTGGAGCATGATTGTCGCCCATCCGAGAGTAGCTAAGGAGGGAGAGAGGGAGGAGGATGTCAGGTAGGAGGGTGAGTAGCCAGAGGGGGAGGAAAGATAGGAGGGTGAGATGGAGGTTGAGGTTAGGGAAAAGGTAGAGATTGAGGTAGAGGGAGAGATGCTAGGAGAGGAGGAAATTTTGGTAGAAAATCAAGCCTTGGATATTGACGGGGAGGAGGAGATTGTGGGTGATGATGAGGATGTAGATATCAAGGGTGAGGAGTATATGGATGAGGCTAAGAGGTGGTTGCGAGAACAGATGATAGAGGGAGAGGATGGGGAGGACAAGCCACCACCATTTCCACTACATGCCATGGTAGATTAGAGGTTAGTGGATCTGCATAGTAGATTAGATGCTACCATGTCTCAAAACAAGGCATTAGCAGTAGAAATGGAGGTGGTATGGGTGGATAGGGACCATGTAGTGATTTGACAGCAGTAGCCCAAGAGGTGGGTAAAAGATTTTGTAGAGCTATGCATGAACCCCATAGGAGATATGGCCAAAGAGTTGGCGAGGATGAATGAGAGTCAGGGATGGTACAAATTGTTGTATGAGCAGGTAGTTCCTCTAGAGAGATGAGATCATGGGTTGTTTTGATCATAGAGAAGGACAAGGAGTGTTAGTAGGACTCACAATAGCAGTAGGACACACAGTAGCAACCACACTAGTACAGGTGGGTCCAACTCATCAAGGTAGTCCTTAGGACATAGGTCACATCATAGCCACAGGAACTCATTAGGTCACAGGTCCAACCATAGCCACAGGTGAGTGTCATTATGGCACAGGTCAGAGCAGAGACAACCTCCAGTCATCAACCCCTCAGGATCCCAGATTCAAGCCACCTCATAAGTGCATGTTACAATTGAGCTCATGAGTGAGTGCCAATCACACCACTCCTCACCTTGACAAGATGATGGGGGAACAACCTAGGGCATGTTATGTTATTACTATTGTTATGTTGAGACACTTATATATTGACTTTCGAGCCTATGAGCTCCATTTTTTAGATTCCACGAGACTCTATATTGTGACATTGTTTTTGAGTTATATATATGATGCGAGTTTGATGCAGATTACATGTTTTACATTATATTATTTATACATTATGATGTTACTATATTGATGTGATGTGGTGTGATGTATGATGATGCATTTATGATGTTTATTCTATGATTTATATGCCATGATCATCCTATGATGATGATGATATGCATAATATTATCTATATGTTGTAATGTTTATGATGGATGCCTTAATGCATGGTTATTTATGATGAGATGTATGTAGTAATGATGTATCTTTATGATTATGAATAGATTTATGGATTCTTATGGATAATGCAATGTATAATGTTCTTATGTTATGATTTATGTATTGATTATATGGATGGTTATAATGTTTATATGTTATGAAAATAGTTAAATGCAAATAATGTTTTGATATATGCAATATGGATAAATGTAAATGATGGATGTTTATTTCATGCAAATGTAAGATGCTATTATGTGAATGGATTTATACAATTATAAAATGTGCTAATTTAATGTCTATATGATCATGTATGCAATTATATTTTTGTATGTCACACGATATCATCAGGGGATGAGAGAAGAGAGGGGACCATACGAAGGTGGATGTTAGTGCAGAGAAAGAGATTCATGTGAGTGCGGAAAGAATCCTTCAATATTTTCTAAAGTACGAATAGGTATTCCTCTAATCATCATTGAGAAGATTGTCATAATAGCCAAAAAACACTATGATGTGACATAGATCAATAGTGTGCAAGGTCGAACCATCACACAAGACAAGCAGCCATAGACAAGGATGATCATGACTCATACGAGGAATTCAATTTCCCCTAGCCATTTTTTCACAACCAATCACAAATAGACAAGACTAGTCATGAAACATCATTGCTCCTCTAAATCCTGTTGTCAATACCTAATCAAGAAACTAGCCACATAACAACCATAAAAGACAAGACAATCATCGTACTACGTCATTGCTCCTCTAAATCCTGATGATAGGACATCCTCAAGGAATTAGCAGTAGAATGTTTAAAAAAAAAAATACAATCATTATGGTATGTCGTGGTTCCTCTGACACAAAAAAATAGTATCATGATGAAAATCAAAAAGACAGATAATGTTTTCCAAGTGTATGCCAGGTATTTTTCCAATGTTCAAAGGTCAAGTGTTTTGATGTTGAGATGCCAAATTTGGAGAGGTTTAGGTTGTCAAATGTCAAGTGATGTCGGATTCAGGAAGGACACATCTTGAATGATGTCGATGTCAAGAGGATCGATTCTCAAATGTTAGGAGAATCCCTCAAAATGCCAGATGATAATGATGTTTCTTAGAAAGGACACATCCTAATGCATAAAAAGGATTTATATAGTTTTCTCTTCAGAAGGATACATCCGAAGGATAACCAAAAGAGGATAAGTTGACTTGCGATGATAATTTGATCGGTGTTGATTAGATGACTGATTTGACGACATGCCAATTTAACTTAAATGTTGATTAGAGGATTGTTAAAGTTTGTTGTAAGGTTGCCGATTTTAGTATTTTGATGAAGAGTTTTCTTAGCTTGAAGATATTTGATGTGTGTGAAAGTTCCATGTCATAAACCCTAATGGACTAACCTAATGTGGCCTTGAGGGCTCATCGATTTATGGCATCATGCACACAAAGACCTCATAGTTTGACATGACCAATGAATTTGTCTGAAGGACAAAAGATTGAGACATGATTTTATTTTGACAAACTTAGAGGGATAGACCTAATGTCTCTGGGGTTCAAAGATGAACCTTGACTACATAGCAAGTGCATAGAGACAACGTAGTTCAGACTATGACAGGGACTGTTTGACATGAATGACACAAATGACGTGACAAAATTTAACTCTATTTTTTGAGTTTTTTGATGTTTTTCAAATGCTTTTGTGTTTTCTTCAAGACATTTAATGATTTTGAGGTCTTTTCTAAGACTTTTTCTGATTTTTATGATTTTTTCAGAACCATGTGTGATACCCACTGCAGTCAAGTTATAAAGGGCTTTCCCCCAGCTAGATCAAGGGCTATATGAATAGAATGAGATGGAAAGGGGCATACATAGGACAAAAGGTAGGGGATATGCAAGACTTGACATTAACCAATGCTAGCCATGGATAGAAAAATAGGACTTATGGTGAATGTCGTGAGCATGTCAATAGATTAGGTATTTATTATGGATGAAGGTAGATGGAATTATAGTATATTGCGAAGAAAATACTGACTACACATGGTGCCTGTTTACCAGGTTTTCACCATGGTACTTATCCAAAGCTCCTGTTTACCAAGTTTTCACTATTGGACAAATTTATTTCTCTTTACTATTTTTGTCATTTTTATTTATTTATTTTTTAGTGTCACCAAGATGCCTATTTGCCAGGTTTTCATTAGGGTGACGATATTTTTTATATTTTTCAATTTATTTATTTTTTTGTATTTTCTGAATGGCCTTGGTGCTTTAGATGATCACTGATTGTGTTGAATCCTTTGATGGTACTGATGTAGAGACTAGTGCCATGACATGCCAATAATGACCTTTCTAAAGTAGTTGTCTTTTTAAGATCATAGTGCTTGCATACAACTGATTGATGTAATTGTGATCCTTTTTAATACTAGATTTGGCCTTATCAGAATATGCACTTCATGATAGAGTGCCATGAGAGTCCTTATGATAAAGAGTTTTTGCCAAGATGCAATGGATTTGTGACATGGTATTTTTGGACTTTAAGAAAGATGTAGGATTATGACAGATGATGGAAGAAGTGGAAGGATTGTTTGGATGTTTGGATGTAGCTATTTTCCAAACTTTAGGTGTTGGATGGTGGAGTTTTGAATTTTGAGTAGGATAATTTTTGGAACCAACACTTTTTTATGTCTTGCTTGATGCCATTTTGAAGGAGGTGGACATTTATTATATGTGGGAGTCCTTTTTTCTTGTGGCTCCACATTTTGATTGACTTTTGGATTTGGAGTGTTTTCTTTGATTGATCCATTTTTCTTTGGGATCCACTTTAAATTTATTTGTCCACTTGTATTTTTTATTGATTCAATGGCCTTTGACATTTGATCTTGAACTTTGCATTTGTAATAGTTTTTTTTTTGTTGGTTCCAAATGGAAGGCTTACTCATGTTGGAATGACGGTTTATTGTGTGGATGGAAGGAGTGTTGAGAAAAGTTTTATGACAAGGAGTTTCATGACCCCCATTTTGACATTTGTATCAGATAAAGTTTCCCCCAATATCGAAGAGGTGCTGCTATCATCATTAGATTTTTTGGCTGAGTAATAGCCAAGACTTTGATGTCTATATTTTTCTTGAAGTTGTATAGGTTTTATAGTTCCTTGCTCGTGTAGGCCTATCCCTTTTCCTTGATAATGCATGTTTTGACAGATTCTTCTTGCAATGGGGTACTTGTCATTTTGGAAGAAAGATGCTAACCCATCGTTATTTAGTTAGAAAACTTTACTCAAAATTTTATCATCTATAAGAAAGCCCGCTCTAACAAAGGCAGATGATCCTAGTTGATAGAATGTTGTGACTTCATTGACATGTTGGCTAGAGACTTGATTAACATCGGTTTTTTGATTTTGTGACATATTAGATTCAGATAATTATGTTGATGCTTCCAAGTCAATGTCAAATCCATCTTTATGGTCATTGTCATAGAGCCCACTGAATTCAGTTATAGCTTGATCATTTACAAATATGTCTAGAATAGGAGATTCTTGTTCTAGAGGTAAATCATCTATGTGTCTGGTGGAGGCAAGTGTCTAATTTTCAGAAGTGTCAATCTTTGGAGCTTGGATAGGGTCATCTTCAAGTGTTTTACCATGAATGGAATAAGGGTCAACGAGTGGATAATTTTGGACTTCTTGCTCAATAGTAGTGTCTTGATCAAGGATGGGTTTGTCTTGAATGACATGGTTCTGAATGGGATCTTGATTAAGGATAGGTTTATTTTGGATGCTATGATTGTCTAGAAGGAATTCTTGAATGGAATTAAATATAGGGTCATGGGATGGGATACTTTGATCTTGACATGACGGTGATGTTATGATGTCATGCTTTGGACTTTCCTTTAAACATGTATCCTCAAGTTTATTAAATCGGATGTGACTCTTGAGACCATTACTAGACGTGTTTTCATGACTAAATGTATGTTGGGATGGAGTGAATTGGAAGGGTTTAGTGGATGAAGGACTAGGATAGGACATGGAGGCTTGGAAGGGATTAGTGGATGAAGGAAAAGGATAGGACATGGAGTCTTGGAAGGAATTAGTGGATGAAGAACTAGTATAGAACATGAAGGCTTGGAAGGAATTTGTGGATGGTTGGTTTCCCTTGTCAAAGTTAGGATAAGGGTGAGAAATGGATGTTTGGTGTGTATACCTAGTATGGCTTGTGTTAAGTGACTCTTGATAGTGAGGGTAGATAGTTGAATGACTAGGACTTATTGACTATTTGTAGGAAGGGTATGTGGGTGGTTGAGTATGGGTTGTGGTTGGTTGGTATTTGAATTGGATGAATTTTCTTTCGAATTCTACGACTTGTTGGTATTGACCCTTATGGAGTAACTGGTATTCAATTTGACTAGCAAGCATATCAAGGTGAATTCAAGACATGATGGTGGATGGAATGAGACTAAGACTATGTTTTTGGTCTTTTCTTGAAATAATGAATACAATGTTGTCTAAAGGGAATGCCAAATGAAAAGTGATACTGTAGACTAAAAATGAATGGTGGAAGACTAATGTGTTTTAAGGTATGCAAAATGAAAATGCAAGGTCTAAGGAGACTCTAAAGTGTGATCAATGTTTTTTGACCTAGGAAAGGTTTTATAACCATTCAAAGTTTGGTCAATGTCTCAATTTTGATTATCAAAGGACTGGTTGTATTACTAAATGAAATGACAAGGTGACAAGGTGAGGTTTCCACACTAGAATTATGAGTTGGAAATGGCTCACAAAAATTACAAAGACTAAAGGATTGATTTTTTTCAAGTCCAATAACAACCTAATTTTGAAGGAAATGATTTTACAAAGTACTAAAAGATTTCCTATTCCAAATTCTGCAAAAAAATGAGGACCCAAAAGTTGGTTTATGCTGAAAAATGATGGTGGATCCGAAGGATGCAACTAAAAATTTGTAATGGTAAGCTAAATGCAAACTAAAAATTCAAGGATGGATGATTTGAGCAATTACTTTTTCGGTTTTCAACTGAGGCCATTGGAAAAATATGTTTGACAATAATTTGACAATGTTTGGCTTTGGGTTTGGATAGTGATAGTGAATTTTCCAAATGATAGGCAATTGTGTCGTTTCAAGTAGCAAATGCAATGTAGAGTGAAAAAGGATGGATTTTTTTTTTCAATTTTGGAAAACAATTGGATTATTTTTTTTGAAGGTGTTGTTCCAGATTTGTGAAAAGTGTTTATTTTCTCATTGGTTCTGAAAAAACACTTGGCGAACACATTGTCTTTGAAATTTGTGAAAACAAGCACATAGAAGATAAGCACAATCCTAGGATTGGAAAGAACAATATTCTTTGGATACCACACAAATTTTACTCCAACCACACTTCTTCTTAGCGGGTGATTTAGAATCTTGGCCACATAGGCTCCCCCTTACATTGCACTCACTTTTCAGGCCAACCAAGCTTCAAGCTCCCATAAATATTGCATGGCAATTCTTTCACCTCTACAAAGAACTATGAGAATTTAGATGCCTTGGCAATGGCTGTTGTTGAACCAAAGAATAGATAGGGTTTTTGGATTCTACACAAAGGTTTTTAGTTATGTCACCCATTCGATTGGCCACACATGAGACAAGATTAGCTTCGATAAAGAGGAATTCCAGCTTGAAGAGGTTACATTCAACAAGGTTTTCGGGAGTTCACTTGTCTGTGTGGCACATTTGCACTTGTAATCCTAAGTTTTCCATTAGGATTCACATTTGTATACTAGTCGGGAGTATCTTGACTAAAAAACTTTGTTTCCGGCTTGAGTTTCCTTTGGGTGAGTAATTTTTCCCACCAAGGAAGCCCCAATTCCTAGAGTCAATAATAGTTTCTCTTGCACCCAAGATTGCACAAGTGCACAAGGGGAGTGGATACTTCTATTATTGAATTAGGTTACACAATGTTGAGAAACTTGTTCATTTTAGTTATCAAAATTGTAAAGTGAGACAAACACCTCAAACACTTTATTCTTTTTAAACTTTAAACCAATGTGAGACCAACAATGTTCATTTTAAACCTGATGTCATGAATATGCAAGTTCATTTTAAGCCCATATGAGTTGTAATGCAAAGTTTTGTTCATTTTAAGCCCATGAATGTGCATGCATGTTCATTTTATCCTCATGAAATGTAAATGCAAGTTGTAGTTTGTAATGGGTTGTTTGTTTGATTAAGATTGTGAAAAGATTAAAAATATAAACAAACAACAATGTTTATTTTAAACCCCATGTCATGAATATGCAAGTTCATTTTAAGCCCATATGAGTTAAAATGCAAAGTTATATTCATTTTAAGCCCATCAATGTGAATGCATGTTCATTTTATCCTCATGAAATGTAAAAGCAAGTTGTAGTTTGTAATGAGTTGTTTGTTTGATTAATATTGTGAGAAGATTAAAATAAAAACAAACAAAAAGGGTTAGACTCCATGCCACATGCTGTAAACAAAATATTAGTATCCCAAAACCTCTAATTTACTAAAAATAAAAAGAGAAAATCTATAAATTTTGTAAACTTCATAAAATGTTGGGTTCACCAATGTAACTAAGGTATATTTCCAAGGTTTGTATTAAATCTAAATGAGAAATAAAACCCTAACATAACTATGAAGCACAAAGGAGGAAACAAAGCAAACCAAAGAACAATGTTACCAAAGCTCCTCAAAACCTCCATGATTCACCTCCATATCCCTTCTCCATTTGCTTAAAATATGTGGTTTGCCCTCAATTTTTTGTGATAAAATATTCTTATGACATTACCTAGAAAATATTGAAGCATTCCATGAAAATGCAAGTGAAAACTAAAGCCTATATGCTATAGAAAAACCTGCAAAAGACAATGTTAGACTAAAATAATGAAGTCAAGATGTGTAAGATGCAATATGTCAAGAGCTTGAGAGATGAAGTCTAGATGTCAAAATGAGGGTAAAATTGCCATTTTATAGAAGTGTCAATTTTAGATGGAAAGACAATGTTGAAAGTTGACAAAAGCCCTAAGATCAATGGCCATAAATTCATGTGATAGTCCCTAATTAGGGTTAGGGCAACATGAGGGTAAAATTTGAAATGGAGGGCAAAGATTTAATTTTAGAAAAATCAAATCAATGGTCGAGAATGCATGTGACAAGAAGACGTGGCATAAAAAAAGAGGAAAGTGGGGAATTAAAATAGAAATTTAAAATTATCTCCCACAAGAGGTGATGTGGCCTTCTAAATTAAAATTTAATTTAATTCAAAAGTGGTGGGACCATGTGACAATAAATAATAATTTAAAATTATTTACTTGGAAAAGGGAAATTTTAAATAATTTTTTTTCTTTTAATTTGGAGGAAAAGCCAATAGGACAATTAAATAGTTAATTTTAATTATTTAATTGTGGAAGAAATAGACCACTAATTAAATAAATTATTGGGTGATTTATTTAATTATGAGTAGACATTATAAGTAGAGACGTACTTAAATAAATAATTATAGTTTATTTATTTAAATAATGAGGAGGAAATAATGGACTAATTAAATAAAATTAATAATTTATTTAATTAAAAAGGACATTAGAAATTAGTTGCATATTTAAATAAAAATAAATATGATTTATTTATTTAAATAGTCATGAAGAATAAAAGATGTGAATTAGTTAAATAATTAAGAATTATTTAATTAATAGATGAATTTGAATAGGACATAATCAAATATTTTAATTATCTTTTAGAAGAATTATGGAGAAAATCGAGTTCACGGGCTTAGGTCAATTTTATGTGTCTACACCTTCTACCCTCTACCCTCAATCCTAAACCCCCAACCGTATACCATCAATCCAATACCCTAAACCATTAACCCTAAAGTTCCTCAACCCTATACCCTGTACCCTCTATATCTCTCCCACTCGCTCCCTCTCTCTCTCAATTCCCTCCCTCCTACCCCCTCTCCCTCTCGCAAGTCTCTCTCTCTCACTCCCTCAACTCCTATACCCTCTACCCTATACAATGGACCCTCAAACCTAATCCTTCAACCACATACCCTCAAATCTATACCCTCAAACCTTCATCCCAATACCCTTAAACCATCAACCCTCTACCCTCAACCATAAACCCTAAAACCTATACCCTTAAACCCTAAACTCTCTATCCTAATCCATTAACCCTCGTGATCCTTAATCCCTCAACCCTCAATCCTTAAACCCTAATCCCTCAACCCATATTCCCTCCCTCTCTCTCTCTCTCTCAATTCTCTCCCTCCTACCCCCTCTCCTCAAGTCTCTCTCTCTCTCACTTACTCACTCCTATCTTTCTCCCCTCTACCCTCAACCCAAAACCCGTAATCCCTCTATCCTCAACCATATTTACCCTAAAACCTCTACCTTCAAACCCTAAACCCTCAACCCTCAACCCTAAATTCTCAACAATAAACCCTTATACCTTCTACCCTCAACCCTAAACTCTCAACCTTATACCATCAACCCTCAACCTTAAACCATCAACCCTAAAGGTCCTCAACCCTAAAGGTCCTCAACCCTATACCATTGATTCTCAACCCTATGCCATCTACCCTCTATATCTCTCCCACTCCCTCCCTCTTTCTCTGTGAATTCTCTCCCTCCTACCCCATCTCCCTATGTCAAGTCTCTCTCACTCACTCCCTCAACCCCTCTACCCTCTACCATATTCATTGGACCCTCAACCTGAATCCTTCAACCACATACCCTCAAATGTATACCTTAAACCCTTAAACCCTCAACCCCCTACCCTCAACCCTAAACCCTAAAAACCTAACCTGTATACCTTAATCCCTCAACCCTCGACCGTTAATCCCTCAACCCTCAACCCTTAAACCCTAATCCATCATCCCTATAACCTCCCTCTCTCAAGTCTCTCTCTCTCATTCACTCCTATCTCTCTCCCCTATGCCCTAAATCCTCTACCCTCAACCCTAAACCCTGAATCCTAAACCCTCAATCCTAAGCGCTTAAACCCCAAACCCTCTACCCTCTACCCTCAACTAAAATCCCTTAATCCATCTAATCTTAAACCCTCAACCCTTTACCCTCAACCCTATTTACCCTAAAATATATACCCTCAAACTCTAAACCCTCTATCCACAACCCTACATCCTCAACCCTTAAACCTTCTACCCTCTACCCTCAATGCTAATCCCTCAACCCTATACCATCAACCCTAAAGGTTTGAAACCCTATACCCTCAATTCTCAACCCTCAACCCTCTACCCTCTATAACTCTCCCACTCCCTCCCTCTCTTGCTCTCTCAATTCTCTCCCTCCTACCCCCTCTCCCTCTCTCAAGTCTCTCTCTCTCACTCCCTCAACCCCTTTACCCTCTACCTTATACATTGGACCCTCAACCCTAATCCCCCAACCGTATACCCTCAATCCTCAACCTTAAACCCTCAACCCTCAACCCTAAAAACCTCTACCCTCTTCCCTCTATCCTATACATTAAACCCTCAACCCTCAATTCTCAACCTTGTAAAACTTAATCCCTCAACCATCAACTCCTATACCCTCTACCCTATACATTGGACCCTCAACCGTAATCCTTAAACCATGTACCCTCAAACCTATACCATAAACCCTTAATATATCTACCCTTAAACCCTCTACCCTCTACCCTCTACCCTAAACCCTAAAATATTTACCCTAATTCCTCAACCCTCAACCCTCAACTCTTGAACCCTAATCCCTCAACCCCTATACCCTCCCTCTCCCTCTCAATTATATCCCTCCTACCCCCTCTCCCTCTCTCAAGTCTCTCTCACTCACTCACTCCTTCTATCTCTCTCCCCTCTACCCTCTACCCTTAAAACTTAAATCCTCTACACTCTACCCTTAAACCCTTAAACCCTCTACCCTCTACCCTCTAACCTAAACCTTCTACCCTCAAAACTAAACCCTCAACCCTAAGCCCTCAATCCTACACCTTTAAACACTAAACCGTAAACCCTATACTCTCTACCCTCTACCCAAAACCATTAATACCTCTACCCTTAAACCCTAAACTCACTACTCTCAACCCTATTTACCCTAAAACCTATACCCTCAAACCCTAAACCCTCTACCCTCAACCCTAAACTTTCAACCCTAAACCCTAAACCCAAAACCCTTTACTATCTACCCTCTACCCTAAACTCTATACATCAACCCAATAACCTAAAACATCAACCCTAGAGGTCCTCAACCCTATACCATCAATTTTCAACCCTCTACCCTTTACCCTCTACATCTCTCCTATTCACTCCCTCTCTCTCACTCCCTCAACCCCTATACCCTCTACCCTATACATTGGATGCTCAACCCTAATCCCCCAACCCTATACCCTAAATCCTCAACCCTTAAACCCCAAAATATTAATCCCTCTACCCTATACGTTGGACCCTCAACCCTAATCCCCCAACCCTGTACCCTCAATCCTCAACCTTAAAACCTTAGCCCTCAACCCTTAAAGCCAAAATTCTTAATTCCTCTACCCTATACATTAAACCCTCAAACCATAACAGTTAATCCATTAACCCTCAACCCCTCCACCCTCTACACTATAAATTGGACTCTCAACCCTAATCCTTCAACCACGTACCCTCAAACCTATACCCTAAACCCTTAATCCCTCTACCCTTAAACCCTTAACCCTCTACCCTCAACCCTAAACCCTAAAATCTATACCTTTAAAAACTATACTCTCTACCCTAATCCCTCAACCCTCAACCCTTAAACCCTAATCCCAACCCATATACCCTCCCTCTCTCTCTCTCAAATGTCTCCCCCAACCCCCTTTACCTCTCTCAAGTCTCTCTCTCTCTCTCTCTCACTCCTATATTTGTCCCATATAACCTTAACCATCTACCCTCTACTCTTAACACTTCAATCCTCTACCCTCCATGCTTAAACCCTTAAAATATCTACCCTCTACCCTAAACCTTATACCCTCAACCCTAAACCCTTAAACCCACCTAAAACCTATACCCTCTACCCTCTACCCAAAACCCTTAATCCCTCCACCCTTTAACTGTCAACACTCTACCCTCAACCCTATTTTCCCTAAAACCTATACCTTCAAAACCTAAACCCTCTACACTCAACCCTAAACCATCAACCCTAAACCCTTAAACCTTCTACAATCCACCCTCAACCCTAATCCCTCGACCCTATACCATCAACCCAATACCCTAAACCATAAACCCTAAAGGTCCTCAACCCAATACCCTCAATTATCAACCCTCTACCCTCTATATCTCTCCCACTCCCTCCATCTCTCTCTATAAATTCTCTCCCTCCTACCATCTCTCCCTCTCAAGTGTCTCTCTTTGACTCCCTCAACCCCTCTACTATCTACCCTATACATTGGACCCTCAACCCTAATCCTCAACCCTATACCCTCAATCCAAAACCTTAAACCCTCAAACCTCAACCCCTAAACCCTAAACTCTTAAACACTCTACCATCTACCCTCTCCCCTCTACTCTATACATTACACCCTCAATCCTCAATTCTCAACCATCAACCCTTAATCCCTAAACCCTCAACCCCTATACCCTCTACCCTATACATTGGGCCCTCAACCCTAATACTTAAACCTTGTACGCTCAAACCTATACACTAAACCCATAATACTTCGACCCTTAAAAACTCAACCCTAAAACCTATACCCTTAAACCCTAAACTCTATACCCTAATCCCTCACCCCTCTTGACCCTTAATCCCTAAAATCGAAACCCTCAACCATTAAACCCTAATCCCTCAACCCCTATACCCTCCATCTCTCTCTCTCAATATTCTCCCTCATACCCCCTATCCCTCTCTCAAGTTTCTCTCATTCACTCACTCACTCACTCACTCACTCCTTTTATCTCTCTCCCCTCAACCCTTAACTGTCTACCCTCTACCCTTAACACTTAAATCCTCTAACCTCTACACTTAATCCTCTAAACCCTCTACCCTCTACCCTAAACCTTCTACCCTCAACCCTAAATCCTTAAACCCCCCTAAACCCTAAACCCTCTACCCTCTAATCCTCAACCCAAATCCCTTAATATCTCTACCCTTAAACCCTCAACCCTATTTACCCTAAAAACTATACCCTCAAACCCTAAACCTTCTACCCTCAACCCTAAGCCCTTAAACCTAAAACCCTTAAAATTACTACCCTCTACCCTCAACCCTAATACCTCAACCTTATACCATCAACCCTAAAGGTCCTAAACTATATACCCTCTATATCTCTCCCACTCCCTCCCTCTCTCTCTCTCAATTATCTCCTCCTACCCCATCTCCCTATCTCAAGTGTCTCTCTCACTCCATCAACCCCTATACCATCTACCCTGTACATTTGACCATCAACCATAATCCCACAACCCTATACCCTAAATTATCAACCCTAATCCCTCAACCCTAATCACTCATCCATATACCCTCAACCTAATACCCTACTGTATCAACCCTATAGGTCATCAACCCTATATCCTCAATTCTCAACCCTATACCCTATACATTGGATCCTCAACCCTCATATATATTTTTTCCTCCCTCCTCTTCACTCCTCTCTATCTCACTTATCCCTCCATATCTCTATCCATCCATCCATCCCTCTCTAACCTAATCCCTCAACCCTAAAATCTAAACCCTTAAACCATTAAAAACTTAATGCTAAACCCTAAACCTAAAACCCTCAACCCTTAAACCCTCAACCCTTAAATTATATACCCTCTACCCTCAACCCTAGTCCCTCAACCCTAATTCCTCAACCCTTATACCCTTAAACCCAATAAAAATGTCTACCCTAATCCCTAAACCGTCAACCATCTACCCTATACCCTCAATCCTCAACCCTTAAACCCTAATACCTCAACCCCTATACCTTCTACCCTATAAATTGGGACCTCAACTCTAATCCCTCAACCCTCTACCCTCAATTTTAAATCCTCAACTATCAACCCTCAACCCTTAAACCCTTAAACCCTCTACCCTCTACCTTATACATTAAACCCTCAACCTTCAATTTTCAACCCTCAACCTTTAGTCCCTAAACCCTTAATCCCTCAACCCCTAACCCTATACCATTTACATTGGACCCTCAACCTAATCCTTCAACCATATACGCTCAAACCTATACCCTAAACCCTCTACCCTTAACCCTAAACCCTCAACCCTAAAACCTTTAACCCTAAACCCTTAAACCTTTTACTTTCTACCCTCAACCCAATACCCTCTACCCTCTACCCTCTACCCAATACCCTCTACCCTCAATCCTAATCCCTCAACCCTCAACCCTCAACCCTTAAACCCTAATACCCTAGATCATCAAGCTTATAGGTCCTCCACCCTAATCCATCAAACCTATACCCTCAACATGTATCCATTTCTCTCTATCTATACATCTCACCTCTCTCTCCCTCCTTTCCTACCCTCTCTAATTGTCTCTATCTACCCTCTCCCTCTTTCTATGTATCTCTCATTAAATCAATCCATATCACCCTCTCTCGCTCCCTCTATCTATATCTCTTTATCTCCCTCCCACTATCTCTCCACCACTCCTTATCTCTCCCTCTCTCAGGTCTCTCCCTCCCACTTCTCTCTCTTAGGTCTCTCCCTCTAGCACCCTACCTAGGTCTCTCTCTCCCCACTCTCTCTATC
>CM021101.1:524766470-524790137 GCA_007115665.2 Sequoiadendron giganteum
TTCACATAATCAGGTTTGTGCTCACCATCAAGATTGCACGTGTTTCAATGTTGAACAAATCAAACACTTGGGTAATCCTAGGTTCTATCTTAGCTATCCAACAATGTAACATTTTTCACTTTTTGACAATATTAAGCCTTTCATCTATAATTTATTTTGTTTGTGTGTTTCTTTTTTGGAAGAAAGTACCATTTGGCATTTTTTTCATTATAAATTATTTGTTTATAAATTTTTTAAATAAATTACATTTTTAGAAGTTAGACTCCATTCTACAAATTTAAAAATAAAATAAAAATAAAAATCAATTAGTTTCCAAAATTTGTAGGGCTAGCATGACCAAAATTCTATTTTCCAGGAAGTGTCCACTTATAAAATTAGTAAAAATTTAAATATTCATTAAAAATTATCAGAAAAATCATGCATCAATTATATAGTTTTAGCTAATTTCTCATCGGAGTTATTTTTTTAATAAAAATAAAGTTCAACATGCTAGGGACATACAAAAGTTGCTATGAAATATTTTTTCTGAAAAAAACAGCACAAATTTTTGTACATCCCTCTTTTGAACCCCTTAATCTCAACCATTTTAAAATAAATTAGTAGTTTAAAAAGTATACTCAGAGCACTTTGATCCTTATTTTTTTTGCATCTCAAAATTTTGAGTGTAACTATCCTCAATTTCACATCTAATGTCAGTATTTCCTGATTTCAAGAAAAAAGTGTTTACTTAAGCCCCCTTTTTGGGCCCCCATATTTTTGAACTTATCTTTCTTAATCTTTATATATATATATATATCATGATGTGTATTCATATTTTATTGTTTCTATCTTATAGGATCTGTGAGAGACTTTCAAGATCTCTATCGATAGGCAGTTGTAGAGATAGTGCTCCCATCAGTTGATGAGGAGGCTACAAAATTAGACTATGTGCCCCCACCCATTGTTGATTAAAAAACCTAGAGTCGTTTATGCCATATGTTAGACTATAGGTAGCGTATGAGAGTTTGAGGAGATACGACCATTGATCTGATGTTGCTTTAGAGTCACAATCATCCCAGACCCCTGTAGAGTTCGAGGGACTAGAGGAAGAGGTAGCCATGCTACAAGCGGAGATAGATTAGATAGAAGGATCACATTGAGAGGCCCTTGGACATATATGAGGTTTAGAGATCACTCTTGGTACATAGTGCATCGTGATCATGATCATACACCACTGTCTCCCGATAGACTACTACTAGACAAATGCGACCACTAGGTCTCATGGGATCTAGTAGCCCCGAGCCTCAGTATTATTTGTATTTCATATGGATGTACTCAAAAAAATGATATATATATTAGCACTTGATGTTTCATTATTTGTGTTCGAATGTTAAATGTCAATGTGATTGATTAACTAACCTCTATAAGATTATTTAATAAATGCTTCCATGATTTAACATGTTTTATGTGAACTAACCAAAAAATTAATACAATTTCTCTTAGATGCAACATTGTGATGAAGCATGTTATGCTAAATTAAATGGACCTATGATTTAATCAAATAAAATTAAATTATTAGAAGGATCTAATCTAACATAAAACATAGGATAAAATTGAATAGAATGATACTTACAGATTAAAAAAAAGGAAATTAGATAATCACTTTTGAAAAGACCATGGTATGGTGGGTTGATTCAAGTTTCCATTCCTCCCTTGGAGTCTTCGTCCTTAGAGACTTCTGATTCCACCCGCTTCTTTTATGCAATGTAATCTGCAATCACTGGGCAGTGTGCTCTACAGTTCTAGTGAGCCGACCCCTTCACTTTCTCCTATGGGTCCCTGGAATCAAGTGGTATCCATTCTTCCCCAAAGCCTAAGTCTCAGTTGATGTCGTATCCTGATGCTAACTCCTCTGCGAGCCCTTTGTCTTGTACATATCGCATTACCCAACAACGAGTTTGGTTCATGGTTAGCTTGGTTGCTCTGAGCAAGAAGGTGATGCTTCAGTCCCTTTCATCCCATCGGTTTTCAAACCCTTCTAGGTCAATTGTCTTGACCAGAGGGAATTTCATGACCTCCTTTCCTCATATGATCAACACATAGTAGTTCTGGGGCATTGGGATGAGATTATTTTCATCCACATTATCCAAGGTTCTATAATTGTCTCCCAGCCATGCATGAATGAAGACCATTTGGGTTAGTTTCTATGCGATTTCCTTTGGCACACCCATGTGGAGGAGCACCGCCAGAAACATTGCTAGTATTTCTGCATTGGACTAGAACTTTTGATATGCTTTTAGGAACTTCGGTCCTACAACCTTCTTGGTTGCCAAGAGTATCAGCGGGTGGGATGAGGCTAGTAGTCCATTCAACCTTTGCTTTGTCACTTCTTCTAGGAATTCTTCCAATTGCTTGTTGGTGTCTAGGGCCAGAGGAGTCTCCATCCCTTTATCGCCTACTTCTATCGCCAAGTAAAAATTCTCGAGCTTATACATGCACACACTATTCCTATAAAGACACCATGTTTTATAAAACCTAGGCTGGCCTTTCATAACTATGGTGGCTAGTAGTCTTCATGATTAATTTTCTATGATCTTGGCAGTTGGAGCATGTAAACTTGTGGGCGCTTT
Organism: Sequoiadendron giganteum; assembly: GCA_007115665.2. NCBI lineage: Eukaryota > Viridiplantae > Streptophyta > Pinopsida > Cupressales > Cupressaceae > Sequoiadendron > Sequoiadendron giganteum. The sequence goes on from CM021101.1 coordinate 524,769,080, forward strand.
GCTGGAGGTACCGAGCATGATTAATGCAAAGTATTTTGAGATCCACTCAATCTTGCCTTTGCCTTGAAACTTGTTCGATTTATTTGAATCTTGCCCTCTATTGTTGAGCCCTGTCACATCCGATCAAACCCCAAGTTTGTCTTTTCATGTTAATATAGTAAGTTTATTTATTACCTTTTTATTTAATTATTTATTAAAAAATAAAATTATTTTTAATAATATTTAGATTTTGATATATTTTGACTTTACATTTAGTTTATTATATATTAAATTTTTTATTTAGATTTAAGTTTTAAATTATTTTTAGTTTTAATAATTACAAATAATTATTAAAATAAATTTAATTTACTAATATTTTGTCTTATTAAACTTTTAATTATTGTTCATTTAATAATTGTTTTAGTTTTTGTAGGGAACATTTTTTTAATGACAGTCGATCATCCATCAGTTGATCTTGACCGTTCCTTGCGATCTCATGATGACCTCACCACTAAGTTTTGGTTGATTGCGATATCACGGGAAAGCACCACGTGTCTTAGTCAGTGGTGTCGAAGGAATAATCAAAGTTCTTTAATATTTATTTTGAGTTTTAATACATTATATGACAGGTTACTAAACCAGTTGTGAGATGCATGTGCTCAAAATCGATGGTGATGCTATAATCTTGATGAAAATTTGCTTTATGGTTATGTTCAGTGTTGGTGACTACTATGAATGAACACAATTGCTGATGGTGGAGATCAATGGTTTCCCACCATCACGTGATACAAATGCAAACAATAAAACTATATATTATGCAACAAGAATCTCAAGCTAGTGCAAACTAATGCAACTAATAAAACTATATAACTATTTGTCAAGAATGAAGCAATAAAAAATCCCATGGAATATAATCGAGTAGCTCTAGCAACACTACATATCATTCATATTATTCAAGGGGATAAGACATAATACTAATGCAGATGTGTAGAATTGATAGGGTCTTTGAGAGGTGTACCATCCATTTCGGTTAACGTGTATACACCAGATGCATATTTTTCATTAATTATGTAGGATCCTCACCAATTAGGATTGAATTTTTCTTTTTTTAGTCAAGTCAGCATTAATGTTTCATTGATTTTCATACAAGACTAAGTTACCTTTACTAAATACGTGAGGGATGACATGATTACTATAATTACATTGTAACTTCTTAGCATAATCCTAGAGGTGCTCAAGAGCGTTAATGTGTTTTCCATCAAGCATCTCAAGCTAATGCAAACTTTGTTGTTTCTAAGTGTCATCATTGATGAACTCTTGAAGAGAAATCATTAATGTGGGGATTTCTAACTCCAAGGGCATCACCGCCTCGGTACCATAGACAAGGTTATAGGGAGTTGTTCTTGTTGATTGTCTAATGCTAGTACAATAAGCCCATAACACATATGGAAGTTGTGTATGCCAATCCTTGTTATGTTTATTAACTATTTTTCTTAGGATAAATGTTTGAGAGTTTTATTATTTTCTTCAACTTGACCGTTACACCCATGTGGAGGAGCACTTCGAGAAACATTGCTAGTATTTTTGCATTGGACTAGAACCTGTGATATGCTTTCAGGAAGTCCAGTCCTACAACCTTCTTGGTTGCCAAGAGTATTAGCGGGTGGGACGAGGCTAGTAGCCCATTCAGCCTTTGGTTTTTCACTTCTCCTCAAAATTCTTGTAATTTCTTGTCGGTTTCCAGGGCCAAAGGAGTCTCCATCCCTTTATTGCCTACTGCTATCACCAAGTAAAAATCTCGAGCTTCTACACACACACACTATTCCTGCAAATGACACTATTTAGTAACTTAGTCTTGTATGAAAATCAATGAAACATTAATGTCGACCTGATTGAAAAAAGGAAAATTCAATCCTAATTGGTGAGGATCCTACATAATTAATAAAAAATACAGGTCTAGTGCATACACGTTAACTGAAATGGATGGTACACCTCTGAAAGACCCTATCAATTCGACACATCTGTATTAGTATTATGCCTTATCCCCTTGAATAATATGAATGATATGCAGTGTTGCTAGAGCTACTAGATTATATTCCATGGGATTTTGCATTGCTTCATTCTTGACAAGTAGTTATATAGTTTAATTAGTTTAATTAGTCCATGAATCATCTCAAGCTAATGCAAACTTTTTTGTTTGTAAGTGTCATCATTGATGACCTCTTGAAGAGCAATCATTAATGTGGGGATTTCTAACTCCAAGGGCATCACCACCTCGATACCATAGACAAGGTTATAGGGAGTTGTTCTTGTTGATTGTCTAATGCTAGTATAGTAAGCCCATAACACATATGGTAGTTGTGTATGCCAGTCCTTGTTATGTTTATTAACTATTTTTCTTAGGAGAAATGTTTGAGAGTTTTATCATTTGGTTCAACTTGACCATTAGATTGTGGGTAGTAAGGTGTTGAAAAGTGATGTTGGATATTAGTTGCATTTGTATCACATAACGGCAGGAAAGCGTTGATATCCACCATCAGAAATCATGTTCATTCATAGTAGTCACCAACATTGAACATAACCATCAAGTAATTCTTCATCAAGATTAAAACATCATCGCCGATTTTGAGCACGTGCATCTTGCAGCCACTTTAGTAACCTATCATTTAATGTATTAAAACTTGACATAAATATTAAATAAATTTGATTATTCCTTTGGCACCGCTGACTAAGACACATGGCGCTCACCTGTGATATTGCAATCAGTCGAAACTTAGTGGTGAGGTCATCATGAGATCGCGAGGAATGGTCAAGATCAACTGATGGATGATCGATGGTAATAAAAAAATCGTTCCTTGCAAAAACTAAAACAATTATTAAAGGGACAATAATTAAAATTTTAATAAGACAAAATATTAGTAAATTAAATTTATTTTAATAATTATTTGTAATTATTAAAACTTAAAAAAGTTTAAAACTTAAATCTAAATTAAAAATTAAAATATAATAAACTAAATGTAAAGTCAAAATCTAAATATTATTAAAAATAATTGTTTTAATAAATAATTAAATAAAAATTTATTAAATAAACTTACTATATTAACAAGAAAAGACAAACTTGGGGTCTGATCAGATGTGATAGGGCTCAACAATAGAAGGAAAGATGAAAATAAATCGAACAAGTTTCAAGGCAAAGGAAATATTGAGTGGATCTCAAAATACTTTGCATTAATCACGCCTGGTACGTCCAACAGAGCGCCCACAAGCTTACATGCTCCAACAGCCAAGATCATAGAAAATTAATCATGAAGACTGCTAGCTACCACAGTTAAAAAAGGCCAACCTGGGTCATTTAAAACACGGTGTCTTTGTAGGAATAGTGTGTGTGTGCAGAAGCTCAAGATTTTTACTTGGTGATAGAAGTAGGTGATAAAGGGATGGAGACTCCTCTAGCCCTAGACACCGACAAGAAATTGCAAGAATTCTGAGGAGAAGTGACAAACCAAAGGCTGAATGGGCTACTAGCCTCATCCCCCCTGCTGATACTCTTGGCAACCAAGAAGGTTGTAGGACCGAAGTTCCTGAAAGCATATCATAGGTTCCATTCCAATGTAGAAATACCAAAAATGTTTTTGGGGGTGCTCCTCCATATGGGTGTGCTGAAGGAAATCGTACAAAAATTGACCCGGTCTTCATTCATACATGGCTGGGAGACATTCATGCAACCTTCGATAATGTGGATGAAAATAATCTCATCCCAATGCCCCAAAACTACTTTGTGTTGAGCATACGAGGAAAGGAGGTCATGAAATTCCCTTTGGTCAGGACAATTGACCTAGAAGGGTTTGAAAACTGATGGGATGAAAGTGATCGGAGCATCACCTTCCTGATCTGAGTAGCCAAGCTAACTACCAACCAATCTCGTGGTTGGGTAATTCGATATGTACAAGATGAAGGGTTGGTAGAGGAGTTAGCATTAGGATACGACATCGATTGAGACTTAGGCTCTATGGAAGAATGGATACCTCTCTATTCTAGGGACCCAGAGGAGAAAGTGAAGGGGTTGTCTCACCAGATCTGTAGAGCACACTGCCCGATGATTGCAAATTACATTGCATACAAGAAGTGGGTGGAATTGTAAGTGTCTGAGGATGAAGACTCTGAGGGAGGAATGGAAACCTGACTTAGCCCACCATGACATGGTATTTTCTAGACAAAATCACCCACTTAGCTAGATGTCCTGATAAGTCTATTTTATTGAAAAAATGTTTAAGAGGGTCACATTTTTTCATTACTTGTATTTATGCATTCAACAAATAATGTCATAATTTGTTGGTAGTGAATACAAGGACAAAAAAATGTTTTTATATTGTTATGTATTGTTTCTGATAATATATCATGGTTCATTTGTTTTTCATTTAAAATAATGGCATTTGGTAATAATAAGAAGGAAGTGTGAAGTTTGAAAAGTCATATTTTCAAATTTATTTTTTTGTCTTTTTTGAAACAATTAAATAAGTTTGATGCATAAGAGGATTCAATAACTTGTTTAGAACAATAAAATGGTGTCAATGTTTGTGATGAGGAAAAATGAATTGGAGAGTGGTTGAAAACTGGTTACAAGGTTTGAAAGGGATGTTTAAGTTGTACTTTTTAGAGTGATAAGGTTGACATTAAACTTTTCAAATATTTTTAGTTCATATTTTTAAGATAAAGATTGTTTTAAACAAAAAAATATGTTTTAAATTTCATACTTGAAAAACAAAAATGCAAATGCAATAAATGAATAATAGAGAATTATGCATGGGAACAAAACACAACCTACAAATGAAAATGCGTTATTGGAATGACATAAAACAAATGATAAAGTCAAATATATTATTGGTCTTTCCCTTTCTAACATTAAATTTTAGATAAATCATCATAGGAAATTTGGGATAATTTCAATAAAATATTTGGAGCAAAAATAGTTAATTTCAACTATTTAGATTCAAAATGAGAGATATAATCACTATGTCTAATCACATAATAAATTTGAGATCTCTCATTAAACAATTGGTAGAAGTCAAGGATCTATTAGATGATGAAGATGCTAAGGATATTTTGTTAAATAGTTTGAAAATACAACAATGTTATTTCTATGCTTAGTCCAATAACTTCTCAAACACAAGAAGATGTGATTTTGGCCCTATTAGGAGAAGAAAAAAGAACAATGGAAAAGATTTAAAATTTGATTCTCAACATGAGAATGTATTAAACTCATGAGGTAATAATAATTTAAAAATAAAAATGAATGTTATTATTGTAAGAAAAAGGATCACATAGTGTGGACTTGTATAACTTGAGCCAATGATGTTCTTAAGGGAGAACTTAAAGAAAAATCAAATGATGTTAGCTTAGCCTATATATATTTGTTTGTTTCAATCAACATGTTTTGTTGTGAGGAATGTAAAACTTAAGGGAGGGTGTTGGAATATTAAGATTAATATTAATAAATTCACCCTACTAACTTGTTTATTTTTGTTATTAAATAATTAGTTATATTCTTATAAGATAGTAGTTTAAATGCGAAGGTATATTTGAAAGGCTTTGTAAAAGCCATATTGTAATATATTCCCAAATGAACTGTATGATATAATTATTATTTGAGTGTGTTTGTGTGCAGATATAAGTTCTCTTGACTTTTCCAATATATTTTGTATGCTCTATTAGCCATGATTTCTTGATTAATTTTCCACTTTCGACACTACTTCTTACTAACTTTGCCATCCAAATTTGGCTCTTAGACTAAATATTTAATAAAGGTGCATTTTAATATTATTACTATCACCTTTGGCTGAATTTTTAAATTGGTTCAAGCATGCAAAAAGTGTGATTACAATTTTATAATTATTTCCACTTAAATGTTGGTTACAATTTTCTATTTTTCTTTCCATTTAGCTAGTCACAATTTCATACTAGCATTAAACCTTGAAAATGGAAGTTTACTTCTACTTAAAACTTGTGGTAATTTCTACAATTATTCATTTTCCATTTCTCATACATAGTAACCATAGTGCAGGCCTAGAGCTTGGACTGTAGATGTATGCAAAAAATGATAAATACATGCCTCTGTAAGCCTAACTAAACACAACTGACATGTTGTTTGATATTTTGAACAATTATATGATTGTCCTTTTTCTACCTTGTAAACACTTACTCAATGCATACAATAATTTATTGAAATGCAAAGTTGAACGGCCTCTTAACTCTTGACACTAATGTCATTGCATTTGTCCAAATAGGGTAGATCATATTGTGATCTAAATTTTCATAATGAAGTCTTCCAATCTGTCCTTTATATCTGAGCATTGATGACAATCCATCTTGTCTTTTACTACCCCTATTAAATTCTCATGGTCTTAGCACATCAACTTTCTCTCTTTGATTGAACTATCCTTATGTCTTGTCATTATGCCTATGGATGCACTTTGGAGCCTCTTACTACTTTTAAATATCACCTAGAGTCACCCCGATAAGTATTTCGATCCATTTGTATCTTCATCGAAAAGATATCATATATCACTAGGATATTCTTTAGTTTCCCTGACGTGGTGAGTCTCCTCGATGATTATTCTTTTGATCTCAACTATGTCACAAATATTCCTGCCGATTTAATCTTATCAGCATCACATAGTGGGTTGGGTAGACATTAAGAACTTACTCCGATGTTATATGTCTTACCGATATGCTTCCCTCGTGCTCCATCGATGATACAAGATGAGTATCTCACCGATGAAAATTCATCATTGAGAGCATAGGCCAATCCTCCCAATATATCTTCTTAGGCAATTTTGATCACTGTAACAATCTTGATCTTTCACCGATATGCCTACATTTGAACAAATCACTTTTAAAAAATAAAATGTATTGTTTCATCGAATTTTTGACGGACCTCCAAAAGAGTCCGACAAATTTGCAATATATCCGATGAACTTTCATTGTAATGATTTTCCTATTTCATCGCACGTTCGATGAACTTGTGTCATTATTTTGATATGTAATATGTCGCTAAGACTCTTGCTGATGTAATATTATCAGCGTCACAAGCGGGTCGGGTAGACATTCATAACTTACTCCGATGGTATATGTCTTGCCGATATTCTTCCCTCGTGCTTCTTCGATGAGACAAGATGTGTATCTTGTCAATGAACTGTCATCGTTGAGACCATAATCTAGTCCTCCCGATATATCCTCTTAGGCAATTTTGATCATTGTAATAGTCTTAATCTTTCACTAGATATGCCTACATTTCAACGAATAGTTTTTTTTTCTAAATTGCCTTTTTCCGTCGCATTTGTGACAAACCTTGAAAAGCGTCTGATGAATTTGCAATGTATCCAACAAGCTTTCATCATAATGACTTGCCCATTTCATCACGACTTCGATGAAATTTTGTCACTATTTCAATCTGAAATATGTCGCCAAGACTCTTGCCAATGTATGCTTATTGGCATCAAATAGCGGGTCGAGTAGACATTCAAAACTTAATTCGATGGTATATGTCTTGCCGATATGCTTCCCTCGTGCTTCGTCAATGAGATAATATTTGTATCTCACTGATGAAACTTTATCACTGAGATGAAAGTCGAGTCCTCCTGATATATCTTGTCAGGCAATTTTAATCATTGTAATAGTCTCAATCTCTTGTCGATATTTGGAATACATCAAAACTTTTTTCATAATGATGACTAACTTTTATTGTTAATTTGACATTTTGGCAAAGGTTTGTCACCCATGCTCAACATCCTATGCGTCGTTAGATTGACAAAACTATCATTGTGGTTTAGATGAACGTATGTTGTTGCTTTGACGCTTTAGCAGAGGTTCATTGCTCGTGCTCCAACCACTGCTCATTGCTCGATTGATGAATTGGGCATCACGGTTCCGATGAGCTTGCATTTTTAGTACAACATTTTATAGTTCATCAGAATATAGACAAAAATTGAGCAACGACGCTAATTTCTGTGATTCATCAATCAACTGACAAAACTGCGTCGAAAGTCCAACAAACAACCGTCAGAAAATGGAGTCAAATTCAATAGTGTTAGTTTTTAGATTTTATATTTAAGCATTTTGGTTGTAGATTAGATTTTTTTGTTAGATCGCTTTCATGTCCCTCCATGGATCATTAATCTAACATCCTTCTTCCCCCTCCCACATTTTGGCATGCCCGACAAGACCCTTGTCCCCTCCTCTAACATTCGTTTGAGTCATTTTTGAAGATGCAGGTACCAAAAACACTTCTGACAGAGTTTTCACATGCTTTTCCAGAAGACCTGGGCATCTATCTTAAAAAATTATGAGCATTTGTCTATCAATAAAACTATGCATTTTTCAAAAGAACTATGCATTTTTCATGGGAATGGCACATTTTTCTAAAAATGGCGCATTTGTATTTTCATGAGTTAGCATTTGTTTGATAGGGTTTCTAGCACTTGTTTGTAAAACTATGTAGTTGTTTGAAACTTGTGGATTAGTAAATTTTTTTCTAAGAAGTTGTTCCGATGAACAAATGCACTAATACTGCACTCTTGTAATAGGTTTTTTTCACTATCAGATGTTTGTTTTTGGATGTGTAAGAAAAAATTGACAAATTTGATGCAATATTACAACAACTTTAACATGTTTATTACATAGGGAAGATGATTGGTCCCATTTGTTGAATTAATTTTAATTAACTTAGGAACTTTCTTTTTCTTTCTTTAAAAATGAACAACAACAAACTCGAACTTTGATTTTGGAGTTCTTAAAAAGAACAAATTTTAAGCTTTTTTAACTTAGGAACTTTCTTTTGGTGTTGATAAAATGAAAAAAATTTAAGCTTTTTAACTTAGGAACTTTTTTTTGGTTCCCATAAAAAGAACATAAACACTTCAGTTTTGGGCTCTAAAATTGAACACATTTAATGTTTTCATAAGTAGGAACCTTTAATTTTCGTGCATAAAATGAGCGAAATCATTTTTTATTTTTTTGATGCACGCATATTTTTACATTTAATGAACAAAAATAGGACAAGGATTTCCTTTCTTAGAAACACCTCTATTGAAGCTCATAAAACTGAAAAAAAATTTCTTTATGATATTTCACCATTTCTATCTTAATTTCTTGATGACTTGAAATTTCATATCAGTGAAAATTAAAAGAAATTTGTTTTGCTTACTCACAATTTTTTTGGGGATAACATCGCTCGAGGTGTTTAAAATGAATCAAATTGCTATGGATCATTCATTGTGCATTCATTGATTGGAAAATAGCTAGAAATGTTTTATCTTCTCCCCTCACACCTTTTGGCAATCTTGGGTGAGTGAAAGAATATTTTTGAGCATTGTACTTTAATTTTAAAATTTTACCTTAATGAGGGGGCTTGCCTTGAGATACATCCTGTGCTAGAGAACTCATTACAAGGTCTCAAAGCACATTTAGTGGTGGGCTATATTAAAGGCTGCAAACTCATAAGAAAGTAGCTTCAAGCCATGATGACAAAAAAATACACCTAATCCCATACCTTAAGTGGAACGAGAATGGTTAAAGAGCCTCAAGTGGCCAATGGGTGAGTGTTAGATTTCCACATTCACAATTACCACTAGGAACCAAATTGTTTTAGAAGCCACCCTATTATCTAAAAACATTCTCTGAAAGTAGTGCATCATAATTTACTTCTGAGAAGTTACTTTCCATGTCTAACTATAGGCCCACGCCATAAGTTTCATGTAAAATCATCTCTTCGGAGCATGAGGTAGGCCTACCTAAGAGAATGGTGTCTATCCCCTAGGGTTGTAATTGCTAGTTTATGTTAAACTTAGTCCATTACATTCAAAACAATTTGACATCAAATTTTGTGTTTGATTTAAAGAAAAAAAATACATTCAAAACAAACACTAAACAAGATGGTTAAACTACAAACCCTTTGATTTAGTGCACACTTGTGAGAGAAGCCTTATGTTTTCAATCCTCTGAAAGGATCTTTCGTTATAGATTTTTGAACATTCTAGCTTCGATTTCAGGGTACATTAATCAAAATAAACATTTGGAAACTATGGCTTGGGTGTTGTGATTTCACAAGCTAAGTTATAGACATGAAGGTCACATAAGTCCATCCTTGTTGAGTTAGTCCAAGTGTTGTCTTATCACTTGCCATACTTCAAAACATGAAGAAAATGTTGAAAAATATTTGTTCACCAGATCATTGTTTGAACCAAAAAAATTAGAAAGACAGAAGGCCAGATAGTCCCACATCAAATATTGCCATCCTACCTATTTGAAATCAAAATCAAACAAACCATTAATTTCATTCCTCCACTTATATTCCCATGACATTAACAATTACTTGGGACTCACAAAAAGTACAAGTCCCACCAGTTTCTCACAACATCAATTGTCCTACACAAAGAGGAAGAGAAAGCTGATATAGTAGTAGAGAGACCCATAATACCACCACCTGCATGAAAATAATTATCCCCTTCATGATCTCACACAAGGTCAAGATCCCTAAGGTAAAGTCCATAGGTCATAATTTTATACTTAGGAATCTTAGTCCAAAAGTTCTCAATAAACACCTTTTAGTGCTACATAAAAATAGAGATAAATTGGTGGAAAATTTTTATAGATGCACTTCCAAGAACAATCTAGAGTTATATATGTTCTTTTCTGTTCAAAACCTTGGTCTTTTTCATGATACTAAACTTCTCTATAGGAAAGAACCAGATTTACATATCCACATCCATCCTCTCATTTGGGGAAACATTGGAACTTTAGGATTTGAGTCATACTAGAGAGTAAAACACTCTCCAATAGGAGACCCAAGTATTTTATGAAAACCACAAGATCACAGTATATGAATAAAATTGAAGCAAGCAAGAACGACAATAGTAGCCCACCAACAAACACCACAAATGACTGAAGTGGCCCATGAGGATATAAACCAGGTGACCTTTTGATAGGGTATTGAATATCAAAAAATCCCCAGAACATGTCAATTTATTTCCCAAATCATTCTTATCAAGGGTCACAATATCAAATAGGGCAACAACATCAAAGGTTTCAAAATACCCATCAAGGAATAAGTCCAGAACATCAAAATGCCCTAAATAAAGTTGAGAGGGATCTTGAGGAAGTTAAACAAAGATGAAATCTAATCTATCGTCAATGCCATATACAAATTCAGAACATTACATATCAACATCTTGACAATCCTCAAACACCTCAATATCCACATCAACACTTCCAATATTAGCAATATCAAGGACTCTCGCAGCACCAAGTTGTACCTCAAGTGAAATATAAAAATATAACTCAATCACAGTATCAAGAATTTTTGCAGTGCCAAGGTGTATCTCAAGTACAATATCAAAATATGCCTCAAACACAGAATTAGGGAATTCTACAAAATCAAGAGCAAAACAATCAACAAAATCCTTAAAGAAAATATTACAAATAGATAAGGAAATTCACCCCTTTGGGAGAGACTTTAGAGGTAATCATGCATGAAATAATACAAGAGGAACTTATCAAAATCAATGATAATCCAACTTATGGTGAACCAAGCTTTAAAATTACTTGGTATAACTTGTACGAACAATGTGAGCTCCACAAAATCAAGGGTCACTCAATGAATAGATATGCTATACTAAAAAATCTCATCCAAGACCTTATTGAGTAGGAAGTCATAGCTATTAAAAATGACATTCAAGGGCCATATACCAAAGACAACAATGATATCTCAACCTTAAAATTTGAAAGAAATGATCAAGAGCTATCCATCACTAATCACATTGATAATGTTTCTACATCATCTAGTGCAAAAGAGGAAATACATCAATAATTTAATCCCAAGCATGATCAGACTCAATCACCCAAGTCTATCAATGATCCAATCCAAGATATTTTTACATAATCTATCCTCATGGTAGTACACATTAATGATCAAGAGACTCTTGATCCAACACTTATACCCAATACAAAATATCTAGACAAAGAGCTCTTACCCACATGTCCACATTTTGAGGATATCCAAGGATCATTTTCAAGAAATCCCTTCTTTGAAATGGATCCATGTTAAGAATGTGATCTAAATCATGTCTAAGATGATACCACATAATGTCAAGATCAAGAATCCCTATCATCAAAATATTACAATGACTTGGTAGATTTCTTCCAAGACATCCCATGTTTTCCCAAAAAGAACACATCCATATACCAGGCACATATACATCTACCCATGAGATGCTTACTATTAGTGGACATGTAGATGATCTTCATACAAGAAAAGAGACCCATACTCTTCATATAATTACCAAGGAACAAGAGTCTCCTACTCTTAACATTTGTACACAAGATCAAGAAATAGAAGAAGCTAGAGACATATCAAAAAGGGATCACGAAGAAGACTTATACATAAATTGTGAATCAGAAAAAATCTATATAGACATATCAAAAGGGGATAAACTAGAGGACTTATACATAATTTGTGAATCAAAAAAATCCTATGAAGGCATATCAAAAATGAATAATGCGAAATACTTTTGTGTGGATAGTAAATCAAAAAAACCTCTTGAAGAAGCATTAAAATCTGATATTTTACAAGATCGGGCTGAAGATATCAATCAAGAAGGTATCCCACATCTGAAGGAGTCTATTAGTGAGGAAGCTACCATATTTGAAGATCCATAGTAGAGAAGAGAAGTACTAACACCTTGTTTCCAAGGTGAGACATATCCTATTGCAAATGAAATTTTTCAAAGGATTCAGTATCAAGGCAGAGGATTAGGTCTACATGAATAGGGTATCTTAGAACCAGTGTCGATTATGGGAAATCCTAAGCATCAAAGTCTTGATTATTCATCAACTAAGGGAGATAAACACATCAAGGATACCTTCATAATATTGGAGGAAATTTTACCTAATGCAAGCAATATAGAGAGCATGAAGAGTCCTTATGATGAAATTGATACTAACACTACAACTAGCCATGTCATGAATCACCATCCACACATATTTCCACCCTCTCATTGAGACCAACAAGAAAATAAAAAGCTATATCAAAGAATGAAACAAGTCATTGAAGAAATATAATTAGCAAAGAAAAATGGACAAGAAAATTTTAAATGGATACAAAATAAAAATCAAGAAAATCATCCCTATCAAACTCCATTAGTCAAAGAAACTATGGGGAAAAATTAGAAAGGGAAGTTCATCCATCAAAGAAGTCGAGCAATGCAAAATAAAGCTTTAGGAGAAACCTACAAGGTATATCTAGACATTGGTCCCAATCGAATTTACATATCCACCCATCATTGCTCATCATCCCAAGTTTGGAGAGTCAAAGGTTCCAAACTGTCGACCAATCCATCTAAATATCATATCCCTCAATGCATTTTACCATCCATGATATCCAAATCTCACATTGATTGTGTTTTGGCATCAACTCTTTATCATAAGGATTCTAAGGGAACTCTATCGTAATGTGTGCATCAAGGTAAGGTTAACTCCGGTATCAACAAGAAAGATAAGACTTACCAAGGGTTACATTCAAGTGCTCCTATCCTAGTAAAAAAACTCCTCCAAGCAGGATATCATTGGCATGTCATGACAAAAAACAACAACCATATCAGCACTAGCAGTGTCTACACTAACACCACCAGGTGGTCCAACGTGAGCAGAAAATGGTCACCATGATGAAAACCTAGTAAACAGGCATCTTGTGTGACATTAGAAATAAGAAAATCAAGAAAAATAGTCAAGAAAAAATCATCCTATAGTGAAAACCACTATGGTGGCACTTTGGACAAGTACCATGATGAAAACCCAGAAAATAGGTGTCATGTGTAGAATTGAATATCTACATACACCATTTCAAGTAGAAGCATCTTAGCCTATCCATAATTAATCCAATCCATTTTATCCAAATCCAACTTATCTTGATCTTGAAATTTTTTTGATATACATTTTACACTTGCTTATGGAAAACAACTTGACATGGTTCATTATCATTGATCCTATCCTATCTATCATTATCTAAGCAATAAAGGCCTTGTCCAAAGAGGCATAATTTATCCCAACAGGTTATCCTATCACAAGATAATCCATCACCTAAATTGCTAGACACTGGGGGAAAATGCTTGCATCTTTCATCAGAATAAATCCTGATCTATGTCCTCTAGCTCACGTTGTGATCTAGAAATTTTCCAAAAAAAAAGGTGTGCTACATGGAACCCTTCCCAATTTTCCCCAAAAAAAAGGTATGCCCGCCAATGCACCACCAGGATAACCTTCAAAACAATTCATCGCAATAACAAGGTGTACCACCAATGCACTACCAAGGTAAGCTTCAAATATGATGACAACATGGATTATTCCTTCGCTCAAAAAATTCTAAGGTATCAAAAGTTTCTTGAACCCCATAGCTAGTTCAAGATTTTTCATAACATATTCTCTAGAAAAACAAGGTGAAGTATCCATCCAAGTTTTCAACATCTTACACCCTAGGAAAAAGGGTAAAAATCCAAAACATCAATCAAAATTACTTAAAATCCAAAAAAATCTAAAAAAATTAAAAACAAAACAACATAATTGTTTTATTCCATCACTCAAATAGTCTAAGATATCAACATTTCCTTGAATCCTACAGCTAGTTCAAGTAGATTTCTTGCAAAATATCCTCTAGACATGGAAATGGAATATCAATCCAACAATTGTTTATCCCAAAAGAAAGTTTTTGCTTTGAGTCAAATGGTCAAACTACGTGGTCTCTGCATGTACAACATAGGTAAGGATTTTTATGTTGCAAGTATGTATGTGTTATGTGGTGTTCTCATTGATACCAACACTTTATAGGTTGAGTAGGTTATGTTTTTTCGAAGGGCTTTTGAGAAAATTTGGGAAATAATGTAAGTTGTGTTTTGAGCATACTCTAGTATTGTGGTCCACACTTACTTTGTGTTGATCCAATGCCTATGCAGTTATGAAGGTGTGTTCATGAGCTTAAATAGATTGTATATTCTGAGTTTCATCTTCTAGTTTGATGGAATGTAAAAGTTATGTTCATTGGTATATGAATTGGTTTGTCAGAGTTATTTGGTTGTTGACTAGGATAATTTTTTTGGCTCCATAGTCCTCTTGTGTTTGGCTTCAGATCTTGTAGATCTAGGAGATTACTATTTCTGATGGTTTCTATGTTCTGACAAAATTTCTTGTGGTTTGGTGCTTCAGAAGACCTTCTCCCGACCTCTTTTGTTTTTGTTGGTTATCTTGGTTGAACTGGTGAAGTGTTCTTTGTAAATGAAGTTTGTTGAATTTTTTGCATATGTATCTAAGTTGTTCTCAGAGATAGTAAAAATATTGGTGAAGTTTGTTGAGAAATCCATGTGTACTTCGAAGATCATCGATGTTTTCATTAGGTTTGGCCGACTTAGTGTCAACATGGTAAATTTTATTTTTTCATCGATTTAATAAAGCATGTGCATGATCCAAGATGTTGTTTGGATCCTAAATTAAATATGTATTTGGTCCCCTCACATTCTTATCCACCACAAGAATGTTGAGTATCCGACCTAGTTTGCATTTTTAATTTGAATTTGAGTAGCCGACCTTGGTGAATGTTTCTAAGGTTGAAATCATATAAAAGCAAGTTAACTTGTGCAAAATTTCATATCCATCCATCATTCGATCTGAGCAAGAGAAGAGTGTGTGAACAAGTGTGAAAAGTAGAGTTTAGAAGAGTGAATTATGGAAATAAAACTTTATTGTATCCATAATCTTTTGAAAAAGTTACAAAGTGTGTGCAACTCCTGGTGGTGGATCTTTATCTATTTCTTTGTAATTTTCTATAGGCAGTGAGCCTCTCTTTTGGACAATGATTCCTAAGGCAATGAGCCCTTATTCTAGGTAGTGAACCTTTCTATTTGGGTAGTGAGCCATCTGGTAGTGAGCTTGTGTATTGGGTATTGCACTACTACTATATTTTGAGTTAATCCTCATCGTGGTTTTTCCCTCATTAGGGTTTTCCATGTAAATCTGGTGTCTCTAGTGGTGTGTTTCTATTATTTTCATTTCATGTTCATAATTAATAGTAGATAGAAGTTTAAGTGGAATTAATAAAGTTGGGGCGCAATAATTTGGTACAACTGATTCACCCCCCTCTCAGTTGTCTTCTTCATTTCAACAATTGGTATTAGAGCTCTGGTTCCTCAGTGAAAATCTTAACCACTTGAGGTGGATTAGATGGTGCACAAGTTGTAGCTTCCTATATTTGATGGATCTGGCTATAGTGACTGGAAATAACAGATTATAAGATACCTGATTTCACTTAACTTAAATACTTGGAAAGTTGTGGAGACAAAGCATGTGATTACAACAGCTAGACCCTCTACTATTGATGAGGTGGCAGCCTTGAAAGAGAATGAAAGAGAAATTTTTTCTATCTTTAGTGCATTATCTAAAAATGAAAGATAAAATTTCTTTCTCTGACTACAACAAATGAAATGTTGACAAAATTAAAAGCATCTATGAAGGAAATGAGAGAGTGAATTTGTGAAGGAAACTAACTGCTAAGAAAAAAATTGAGAATCTAAGAATGGAAGAAGGAGAAGACATTTCAAGCTACTATCATAGAGATGAAACTATAGCAGCTGAAATCAAGAACCAAGGAGGTACTATGAAGGATGAAGATATAATTTAGAAGATCTTTATGACCCTACCAGACAACTACAGTGACAAAGTATCAGCTCTTGAAGAATAGTATGATCCGAAGACATTTACTAAGGAGCAGCTATTTGGTTTCTTGACTGCATTTAAGATGAGAAAATTGGCAAGGGATAAGGATTAGACTTAAACAACCTTTAAATCCATGAAGATAGAATATGATGATGATGATATTGATGCTGAAGATTTGGAAGAAAATTTCACAAGGATATTGAAGAAAGGTATTGGTAAATACAAAGGTAAGTTACCTTTTAAATGTTTCAATTGTGGAAATACTGGTCATTATGTATCAAGATGTGCTAATAGAGCTACACAAAATAAGAAAAAGGGTAATAATAATAATTACAAGGATAAGAGGGATAGGAATTTCAAGAAGTTATATTATGTTAAAGAAGATGCAAGAATTTTTGATGATGAATTTGACCTTGAGGAAGAAAAAGGTGAATGTTAGTTTCTAGCCTTGCAAAAGATATGTGGAAAGGAATCTGGTTTGGAAAACAAGAAAGATGAAACAAAAGGTACTCTGGTGACTTCCTTTCATGCCAGACAGGATGAAGACTTTTGGGTAATTGACAATGGATGTTCAAATCATATGACTGGAGATAAGAGTAAGTTTACTAAACTTGAGAGGTATGATGGAGGTATATTCATGTTTGGTGATAATTCTAGAGCTAATATTGTTGGTAAAGGAACAATTAGATTTGATGGAAAACATTACACTGATTATGTTTATTATGTAAAGGGTTTAAGGCATAATCTCTTAAGTTTTGGAAAAATGTAAATCAAAGGTTTTAAGGTTGTGCTTCAGGATAAATCTTGTGAGATTAGAAAAGGATTTGGAACTATGGTTGTAGTTGGAAGAACTCATGGAAACATATATGAACTTAAAGGTGGTGATAGTCAGTGCTTTGTTTCTTAGATTAGTGAAAGTTGGCTCTAGTACCGGAGAATGGGACATGTGAACTTTGATAATCTAGTTAAGATAAGTTCTAGAGAAGTTGTGAGAGATCTTCCTAGAATCACAAAACCTTAAAATTCAATATGCATAATTTGTTAAATGGGAAAATAAACAAGAACCAGTTTTAAAGGAAAGGATCAATCTTCTACCGAAATGCTTGAATTAATCCATATAGTTCTTTGTGGACCTATAAGCACAAAAAGCCTAAATGGTGACAGGTACTTTATTCTTTTAATTGATGATTACTCTAGGATGACATGGGTTACATTTCTTAGAGAAAAGTCTTAGGCTCTTGATAGATTCACGGTGTTTAAGGCAAGAGTAGAAAATGAAGCAAACTTGAGGATTAAATACTTAAGATCTAATAGAGGTGGAGAATTTACATCCGGTGATTTTTTGCAAGCTCTAGGGGTAGTCAATTTTTCGGAGCACTTTGGGCTCAAATGGAGGTCACCATCACATTTGCAAGGGCCAAAAACCTTAAGAACACCTTTTGTTTCATCAATTTCAGAGAAATTTGATTATGAGGTAAAACAAATTTGCCAGCACGCTCCCCGAGGCACGAAAATAAAATAAATAAATAAATAAGGATTTTTTTGGTCCGCCACTAGTACCTTTAGTGAAAAATCATCTTGGCATCAGGCTACCATCAAGTGGTAACCAGGCGGCCACTCAGACCAGCAGCGCCACCCATCAGGACCACTGACCCTTCCAGCCCCTGCGGGCCCCTTTTGTAGTTGGCTCCGGTCACATGGGGGACCAAGTGCTATGCACCCAACCCCTAGCCGACCCCTCAACACCTTGCACAGGTCATATATATGACCAGGGGCTTCACCCCAACCCCCTACCCATGAGCCTCTGGTCGCGCATAAAACCAGGGGTCAAAATTTGTTTTAAGCCCCCTAGGCTGCCTATAGGCCAAATTGGCCATTCTTGAGCACTTATACAAAATCAGGTATATTTTTTGCATACACTGTCCATCTTTCACAAACAAGATACTGTTGGAAAGTTGATTTTGACACCAATCTAGTGGTGGAGGTATTTGTTTCTTATTTTTCTCTAGTTTTATTTTGTAGGTCCTTGAACTCAGATGAATCATTTTTCGCTTCAAAGGGCATATCTTTTGACACGGTTATCCTTTTCTCACCATTCTCACGACATTGGAAAGTTGGTTTGGTCCTCTACACAGATATGAGTTCCTTTTTTTATCAAGGAGGAAGATGTGAACTTTCTCTTATGCATGCACTCTTTTTTTGTTTTCATGCTTCAGGTTTGCATTTTCTCTTTAGTTTATGCATGTTTAGCATTCTCTCCTTTTACAATCATGGGTTATTGTAATAAATGAACTGATATAAAGTTCTATTAGGGGGTTTTCATGCATAATAATATGATTAGAGTGTAGTTTCACTTTGATCTCATCTTGATTTTTGATGACAAATCGCACGGGTTGTATCTAGTTTCTATAGTTTCTTTTGGCCACATCTTGCTCAAATATTGACACATATCATATTCACATTGGTTCACACTTCAGATTGAGAGCCTATGGTTATTGATCCACATAGGGTCACATATTAGTTTGAGGGCCATTAAATTTATGGTTAATGTTCTAGAATCTTCATGGTACTTGCTCTTATGGATCAGTTTTAGTCATAATTTGGCATCGACATCGAGTTACTCACAGCTTCCATATTCTTTCATCATGTCATTCCCTCTTATGGGGGGCATCTTTTTTCATCTACTATTGCTTCATAGATTCCTAGGTTGTTCTCGTTTGTGAGTTTTCAAGTGTTCCATGGCATCGGGTCTGCTATTGTATTATCATAATTCCACCTGAGTCCTTTAGTGACTCTCATATGGTTTTTTTTAAACAAAAGTATCTTTCCTTGCTTGCTAGATTTAGGTTCTAGTGTTATTCCACAGTGTTCTTCCAATTCTTCTTTGCATCAGGTCATCTCATTGAGGGGGGCGTTTGTCCCACTATGTTTTCTCCTGTTTCTCATTCATTGCATTTGTACATAGGTACCTAATCATGGCCTTGTTGTTGGGACCCATTCATGCTTTCTTGGATTCATCTTAGTTTTAGGTGCATACTTTTGTAGTCTCCCTAAGTTGCACTTAAGGGAGGGTGTCAGTGTAATTAATTATTTAATTACACTTTATTAAGTTTACTTAGGTTTTATTTAGGTAATAATTAGTTTTTTATTTAGTTGAACTATTTTTAGGTCAACATTAGGGTTATGCATACATTTCTTTTATAAAGCAAATAATCTCATGTAATTTTTCAATTATGAATAATATCAATTTGCACATCTTCATGTAAAGCTCTACTTTTTTATTGTTTTTCTCTTCTGTGGAAGGATTTTCTGGTTTGCATGTTTGATCTTCATTTCTTCAAAAGACAGTGATTTATTTAAAAAAATACCTCAAAGAAATCTAGTCTCATAGAATGCCATGATATGAAAATGCAATTTGCAACTGCTCCTAGTTATTAGTTATTCAATGTGAGGTAATTGCATGATTTCTTAGGTTGACTTTGTAGAAGCTATATTGTAATTCATTTTTTTTCATCTATCAACATCTAGTTATTAGATATGCAATGTGAAGTAATGCTTTGAATTTGAAAGATGTGCAATGCAATGTAATCAATGATTTAAATATAAACTACAAAAATCTATTTTTTACAATTCATTAGTTAATTTTTTTATTTTATTGGCACTCTATATCTCTATATGCTATGGAGACACCTTTCAATTTCGAAAAAAATAAAATTATCTCTTGTTCTACAAATTTTTATGTTTTTCAAATATTATTTTTTCAAAAAATCTTATACTTTTGGTTTGTCAAATTTCCCCCAAAATATTTTTTCTGCTATGCATTGGAAGCATGAAGCATACACGTGAATACACACAATATATGTGAAGTATACATGTGAATAAGTGAAGAATACATGTGAATAAGTGAGGCACAAGTGATTGAAGCATTACAAAGGATACAAACAACCAAGAATGGAGCTTATTTACACAATACACTTTAGATGGGGATTATTGAGCAATTGACAGTAATTAATTAAGCATTAGATGTAAAACAATCCATTCCTACAACATTCAAGCATACAATTAACATGATATGCATTATAACATCATTCAAGAATGGAAATAGCAATATAATATTTTCTTTAATAAAAAATTTGTAAGGCTATACAGTGCTATATATTGATAAAAGTATATACAATATATCCAAGAAAGCCATACAAGATTAGTACAAAGGAGCCATATGGACATAAAATGTCACATATATATCGATAGTATAAAACATATGTTCCAAAATGCCACATAGGCATACAACAAATGACCCTAATACATAGTCATTTCCCTCTAGGGA